>PVKC010015085.1:0-21708 GCA_004027635.1 Crocidura indochinensis | reverse complement strand
GTGCTTTTGTGGTGTATGGAAGCCTTCTGCTTCGTCAGTTACATGCACATTTTGTCTCTGGAAACTAACTAGTCGGCATTGATATTCTTGATTATTCTTTGTGGGTGTTTTCTTCTGCTCCCAGAGACTCCACTGTTTATTATTTTGTTTGTATTGAAGATAATCCAGAGTTCTATTGTCATTTGTTCATTTTCTTGTTCATTTGAGGCTCTTTTCCAACTTCTTATGTTTATGGAGGTCTTATGTAGCACATATTCCAGCTCATGGAACTGTTACTCTGTTAGTGAGGCTTTCCAGTGAGTTTTTCTTTTATCCCACCAAGTTTTTCAATCTTGTTATTTTAATTGGAAGTTTTCTCATTTCTAACTGCATAGCCTCTTGATTCTTATTTGTGGCTCATTTGTCTTGTTCCAATAGTTTCTTTGATTTCTTTGAAAAGCCTCCAAATTTTCTCTCTAAAGTCTTTTATCAAAAGCTAAATAGGTGTCTGGTACTTTTGGGATCTTTCGAGTTCCCATCTTCAATCTCTAAGCATGGTTATGTTCTGAATTTTTTTCTTCATTGTGTCCCTTGTAGTGTGGTGGTTACTATGTGACGTGTTGGTATTTATTGACTAAAGGATAAGTGCAACTGTGGAGCAGAATGGCCACACTTCTTTCTTTGCACAGGCTTAGTTGGGTCTCCTAGTTTAAACAGGTGGAGTGCACTCTGCTGATGCTCATGTGGGCAGGGTAGTGTCACCATACTGTTCTACGGGCTTAGCTGGGTCTCCTAGTATAGGCAGTGTGAATACCTTATAGTTTGGGGATTTTTAGAGTAATATTCCTTAGTACTTTGGAACTGCTCCAGGGTTGGTGCCTGAAGATAACTGATGGTGCTCTGGGAATCATGCAAGCTATGTATAGAACTTGGGGTTCTCAACCCTTTGTGTCATTATCTTTAAGTACTCCAACCCTTTGTCTTATTTATCTTTAAGAACTTCAACCCTTTCTCCCAGTACACAAATGTCCTACCTGCTGTACCCAAACCAGTAGCCCTGAGTTTTACTGAACTTGAACTTGCAAGTTCTAATTCATATTTAGTTTCTTGGTATCATCAGTTGCTTCCTAAACCAGTATTTTCTACATTAATTTTTTAATATTTTAATTTTATTATTATTTGGAAGGGGCTTCCAAGTAGTACTCAGTGAACCTAGAAACATTCCTGGCAATACTTAGCCAAGGAGGCAGTCAAAAGTTTCATTCAAGGGCTCAATGATGTAGCACTGTTCATACCTTGCAGTTTTAGGACCACCAGGGCCACACACTATTGTGATTGGAGGTATCCTTGTCTCCATTTGATGATTCCTAGGGTTTATGTGGTACCAGGAATTGAAAGGGAATGAGGAGTTTCTTTCTTAGCTTCTGTGTTAACTTCTTGTATCTGTACATTAATTTCTGACATGTGGCTCCCAAAATCCTATAAGAAAAATAGATTCTTTGATCACAACAAAGATAAACTAAACCAAGATTTCTAGATTTTTTGTGTCCAAGCATATATATATATATATATATATATGTAAAACTAAAAATAAGGTCTGAAATAGGTGAAAAATCTTTGAGAGTGATACACACATCTTTTAGATATATAATGAATGAATTTGAGTGTCGTTTGAATGCTAAGATAACATACACTATCCTTTTTTGACATTGCTTTTCTTATAAAAATATATGATAAAAAGCAAAAATATATTACCATAAATTTATTAGTTTAAAATAATATCCTTATTTCAGGTCTACAAATCAAAAGTCCAGACACTAAAATAAAGATGTCTTCCTGTCATCTTGAAGAATGTTTAGATAAGAAACAACTTTGAAACTTACTCAAATTGGTGTCAGAATGTAGTATGTCTATTGAGAGGACTTGAGTGTCTGTTTATTTGGTGGTTGACACGAAAATCTCTCTTATTTCTTAAGACCATACTCCTTTTTTGTAACCATCTTCATCTTTATTCTATCAGCAACATAAGAAAAATTCTGTGTGTTTTTAACCTGTATGACTTTCTCTTCATCATTACTCAGAGAGTTTTGTTCTTTTTAGTGCTCATGTGATAAAATCATGCATCCAGAAAATTCTCTCATTAAGAGCCACTGTACTGGGGGCTGAAGAGATAGCACAGTGGTGTTTGCCTTGCATACAGCTGATCTAGGACCTAAGGTGGTTGGTTCCAATCCCGGTGTCCCATATGGTCCCCCGTGCCTGCCAGGAGCTATTTCTGAGCAGATAGCCAAGAGTAAACCCTGAGCACCACCGGGTATGGCCCCAAAACAAAAAACAAGCGAACAAAAAAGATCCACTATACTGCATAGCCTATCATAATCATAGGAGTGATAAATTATTATATTTATAAGTCTGTAAATTCAGTTTTTTTAATGTTGAAGACTCTAAGATTTGTTGTTCTATATTTTCCTACACTAATATAATGAGCAGCTCAAAAACACATCGAAGAGTGAAAAGAGTGTAAAAATAAGTGAGCACAATAGCACAGTCTATTCCTTAGTAAAAAAATTAGGAATGTGATATTTCAGTTCCCAAGATTGTCCAGTTTTATAGTTTTGGAATATTTGCAATATGCTAGTGACAAATAGATGATATAATCAGAATTGGTATTTCCTTCCTATTTTTTTATTTCCTACTAAAAAAAATCTTTAAATATTTTAGCTATCATTCTTCTATAATTTCTAAAAGTTTCTTTATTGAGATTTAATGTCTTTTTTTTTTTTTTTTTGGAGGAACCAGGGCACACCCAAGCAGTGTATAGGGAGCCTGGAGACTCATCAGGTGATTCTTTGGATTCTTTGTTAACTGGGCTAAATTTACTGATACAAATAGCTGAGATTGTGCTACTAAAGATTGGTCTGGGGATAACTGGGCTACCCTACAGTGTTTGGGAGCCTATGGGGCTGTACTCAGTAATGTTAGGTAATTCTAGTGGCAGGGATTGAGCCAGAATAAGCCATATGCAAATCATGTGCCTTAACCTAAGTACTATCTCTCTAGTCATTGGATTTAGCATTTTCTAGATATTTGCCTGTGTTTTATTACAAAAATTTCTAATTCCTTCACAGTATATTATTTTTAACAGAACTATAATCCAATCACTTAACATATGTTTCTTCTTATTTTCTCAGAAGTAAAAGAAAAATATTTTTAAAGTTTATTTTTAAATGAAAAATTAATCCTTTTTTTGTATTTTTAAGTGAAAAAAAGTCTAGCTTTAAAGCAAGAAACCATTGAAGGTCAATAAATAGGCTTTAAAATTCAGAGAGATTTGGCCACCATAAACTGCAAAAACTAGAATGAAGGGTAGCCTCAGTTTTAAGAAAATGATGAAATGTCCAGAGATATCTATTTTTATGCTTCTCTCTGGGAAATAACACTTAAATGTATAGTTCTAATGGCATTTTCTAACACATTTAAAATTTTTAAGTTCTTAAAAGATAATAAGAGATCATAGTTTTTGAAGCATTTATTTGTGCATTATGAGAGCACTGAATCCATTCATCTTCTAGCCCTTTTTAATTTAGTACATATTTTCACTTGCCTGTCAACACACACACCACATCACGTCACAATATCACAAACATCACCTAACCTTCTCATTATAGATACTTCTATGTATGAAAAATACTTACTTGGTATACTAAATATAATCCACTTACATATAATCCACAACCTTATTTTTCTCTAAATGTTACTAAACTTAAATCATATCTGACTGTTGCACCTACAGCTGGTATTGAGTCCCACTAAGGTGCCCCACTAAGATTTATTAAGTGATAATCATTTACCTTTTAGTTTTATAACATTTTCAATTATATAGCTCATATATAAAATTAATACTTTATCTACCACTGGCACCTTAGCTCTAATTAGTAGAGATAAAACTTAAGTAGGTGTAGAAAATGTTTTTAGTCCTCACGTACTTGACAGAAAAGAGAAAATGGCAACTATATATTATACTTTAAATTCTTCAATGACTCCAAAGCAAACACTAGTATATATGAGTCATCTATTCCTGTACCTACTTCATCTTCCCTTTTCATAATTTTCTAACCATTAAAAACTTATAGATGGGTATTCTCCTTGTAGGATGTCTGTCAGGTTATAAGTTCTATCCTCTGCCTAAAAGGTTTTACAAGACGATTTTTTTTTAAAGTAAAAAAGTGCCATCTCTTATCTTTGACTCATCATAATATTGCTCTTCAATCAGACAATCAATCATCATTGTTCTTTGCTAAAAAGAAAATCTGCTGGGGATCATGTGGTGCTGGTAATTGAAAGCAGGTCAAAAGCAGAGCCGTGTGCCTTGACTGCTGTATCTTTCTGGCTTCTTAATCTCATATGCAGTGGGCCAGTTGTAAGTTCAACAAGGCCAACTAAATAGTTAGGAACTGTCAATGAAGAGATAGGTTATTCAAAGTAGAATACAGGCCATTGGCTTTATGCTAAAACCTTTTTCTACATAGATGTGATGCCACTCTATTGGGAAACTATAATCCCCCACAGAATTTTGGTTTACTACAAATATCTAGAAGTACTTCTTGTCTTCATCTTCATGAAGGATCAGTGAAAAAAAAACACTTTTAATATAATCTAAAACAGATAAAACTGTCTGGGACTATATATAGCAGGTAGAATGTTTTCCTGGCACCTGGCAGATCTGGGCTTGATCACTGGCATACCATAAGATCCTCAAAGTCCATCAGGAGTGATTCCTGTGGGCAGAGCCAGTGTGTTATCCCTAACCTCCACCAGGTGTGGTCCCCAAACCAAAACAAATAGGCAAACAACAATTCAAAAAATAAAACCTACTATTACACATGCCATCTTCATTGTAAAAGATCAAGTTTGAGCTGTCCTTTTTGAAATATGAATGCTAGTATGCTGTAGCATAATAGATTTTGACTTACCGAGAATAAAGCTGCCTATGTTTTAGAAGTGTCTTCTATCCTTATTATATATCTTACAATTTTGTTCTCCTAAACTCTTTTTATATGAGAAATTATAGTGGTTCTGGTGAAATATAAATTGGTAGTTGGTCTTATTATAGATTGTATCTTGATATGAAATCCAAAGATTGATGTGATTCTGGAGCATGGCAGTAAGTGAAAATCAATTGTTTGTTACGGGATGAAATGGGACTACAAAAAGTGTACGGAATAGAGTAGCTAAGGCTGATTTGCTTCTTTAGGGCAAATCGTCAAGATCCCTAACTGGGCTTCTAAACTTGGTTCATAGAAAAAAAAAGTTTGGATGCTGTGGCTGGAGCCACAGTACAATGGGTAGAGTGCTTGCTTTGCATGCAGCTGACCAGCATCCCAAATAGTCCCCAGAATTCTATAGGGTCCCCTGAGCATGCTAGAAGTGATTCTTGTATTCATAGCCAGGATTATGCCTTGAGCACAGCTGGTTCTGACTGAAAAGCAGCAACAAAATTTGGGTGCCGGTAATTTCCCAAGAAAAGTCAGAGAGGCAGACCCAACATCTGAGCTACAAAACTAGACATTAAATATAGGTGAAATACAATCCAATTACATAATACTTATTAAAAACACACACACAACAAACCCCAAACTTGGCTCATTGAAATTACTTCTTAATTTTTCAATTTTTTTATAATTTATTATTGATAAGGCAAAAGACTTTATCCCATGTTGTTTGAAAACAAATTTCAATTTAATGGAAATACCTTTGGTTTCACTTTAAATTTAGCTTTATCTACAGCATTCCTTCTTCTCAATAAGATTCACACTAAATCTGTGTCCTTTTTCCCATTTTTCTGTTTTCAATATTAAGATAATTCCTAAGTTCATGAACTTTTTTAAATTATCAAGTCTTTTTCTGATTGAATTACTTGATAGTAATACTATATACAATATAATTCTAATACTAATATTATATACTATAATACTATGTGACATTGTTTCTTGTTTCTATTATCTATTCAATGTGTTTTCTAGGACATTTCTTTCCAGTAGATATCTGTCACAATTTTTCAAACACTGAACTACTATATAATGATTGTCTTAGCTTCATTTTAAATTTAACATGACATTTCCTCATCTTATAAATTTAAACCGACATTCATCATCTTATAAACTACTGATTTTATGAAGCCAGCAACACAGTTGATACTATTGATTCTATTAGTGAATCACAAGTATATGTACACAGCCAAATTAGTGTATTATGTATGATGTCTTATCACAATATATTATTTTAGGTATAACTAAATATTTTATTCATCATCTTTGTAGAGTTTTAACTTAGTGTCAAGTAGTGAATATGGTCTAAAGTTAACTACAACAATGGTGTAAATATTATGCATGAAACTTTATCATCAATAGTACTGTGAACCACAAATCAAAACTATTTTAAAGATCATCTAATAAGGACATGCTGGTGTCAAGCCATGCATAGGAATCTCCATTAAAGGGGTGATTCAGTAGACCTATAAGATGAATTTTATTCCTGATGCAGATAATTTGTTCACCCCAAGAAATTTTTGCCCAGAAGGCCCGCTGAGGATGCTTTGCCCCTGTGTGGATCACTAGCAATATTTCTGAGATTCGTGTTATGGTACTGACATTATATTCCTTTCATATTATTTGGCCTTAAAATAAATTCTCCCTTCTACTGGTATTCAAGTATATGTACACAGCCAAATTAGTGTATTATGCATGATGTCTTATCACAATATATCTTATCACAGTCAAATTATAGCCTTGATTAAAACCCCTTACCTGGATAATATTTAGCACCAAATCAAAGACAATATTTTTCTCTTTTTCTCAAAATGTCCTTGCAGCCTTGGTTTCTGGGATGCCAGGGCATAGCAAGAATACAGACACTAGGCTATTGACTTCTCCCAAAAAAAGAAGAGCTACACTGTAGCTTATTTAGCTCTTTCTTTCACTTGACTTCTAAAATAATAGAGCCCATCTCAGTGAAGATAGTATTCTAGAATTTTTTCTTCTCCTCACTAATCCCTTACTTTGCATCTGAAGTTAGTTTGCAAAGAGCTGCCTTGAGTGGTGACCTTTTCCTTTGTAACTCAGAATTCTTACTGCTTACACCCATAGCTTGATGTATCGTTTATTGTTAAACCCTGTTTTGTAATTGTAAACATTCTTCTCATCACCTATTATTGGCTTTTACCCTTTATATACTCCTAACTTGGAGATTATATTTTGTAACATGCTTGCCAGAATATGTTTCCCCATGCATTCGTTTTGTGTGGTTTCATTTCATCGTATTTTATCGCTGATTAGTTCAACACACTCCTCTAAGGCAGGATTCATCAAAATCCTGCCTAGTGCTGCTGGACAGAAGCCGCCTGCAGCATGCTGGTGGGTGGGAGGGTAGTGGGGATCTGGGTGTGAAGTATTGGTGGAGGGAAGCGGACATTGGTCAAGGTATTGGCGTTGAAACATTATATGCCTGAAACTCAGTCATGAATATCTTTATAACTTACGGTGACTGAATTATAAAAAAATAATGAATGAGCATGACCTACAAAAATAATAAAATTAATGAGCACATAATAGATATAAAATATTATTTTTGACGCATAAGAATTAATTAGTAAATATAACATTAGATTTTACTAGCATGTTTGAAGTAAGGGATTCTGAGCGTATAGTAGAAAGTGTGTTTGCCTTGAATGTGGCCAGCCAAGGTTTAAACCCTGGCACTTCATATGGTCTTGAGCCCTATCTTGAGTGATCCCTGGCTGAAGAACAATGCTATGTGGCTACCTGCAAAAAACGAAACAAAACAAAACAAAAAAACCTGTGGTTTCCAATTCAGATAGATTATGTGGAAGATGGGAAAAAAGAACCTAAAGGAAAGGAATGAGGTTAGGACAGGATTAAGGATAAGACTGTACAGTAGCATTGGAGAATATGTTGCCTGGATTGTGTCATAGAGTAAGCTTTAGAGTAAGATGGAAGGGAAAGCTTACATGGAAAAACTTCCACTCTTTATAGGAGCCTTCAGATCTGGAATAAGACAAATAGCAAAATGATTTATTAGAAATTATAAAGAGGAATTGCACCTAAAATTTATTTTGCAAATAAATTTTACTTTGCATAGTAAATACTAATTAATGCAAATAAATAGGAATCCTTGGAGCAAGGTTGTTTACAACTTTATTTTATGTTTGAAAGTTTCATGTTGAGATAGAGTTTCCTAAGGATCTAACAGAGGACTAAAGATGGAAGACTGTATGTGGTATTTTTTGGAGAAAATAGATTTTCTCCAAAAATAGATTTTAAAATAGATTTTTGGACTCTATAAGCACTTGACCTAGATTGTAGGACTAAATTTCCCAGTACTAGTCCTCAAATGAGAATGATAATTTTTTTCCTCATTCATTTTGCCCAAGGCAATTGGCCTAAAGGCCAAAAGGCTATAATGAAATGCTACTAAAAGTAACTGTACAAAAAAAATAGGTCAGATGTTTTGGGACATTTCAAATATATATCACATAGAGATACACATATATATGTATACACACATAAATACTAATGCTTATACTCATTAGACTTTGTTAGATGTTAATTTTTTTAATATAGAAGCCTTATCATTGAAGATGGTGCTAATATAACTATAATATAAAATTCTCATGGGTATAATTGAAATAATTTAGACAAATAGCCTTTTTCATGTTTTCCCTATTTGATAGGATATTGGAGGGTTTAGAAAGGTTAAAAAAAAAAGAAAGAAAGGAAAAAGGACAAGCTGCTGCTATGACTAGCTATGACTATAGCTATGACTGCTGCTATAACTGTAACTCAGTTATACAAGTTTCATTCCCAAGCTGACTTGGGCAGCCTAAATTCCATCTCACTAAATCCAACTCATAAAATTAATCATAGAACAAGAGTAAACCAGATATATCCAACTGCCCTCCCAATGCCCTAGATTCCACATGCACTATATGGTCATCACATTCTATATTCTCATCTTGTTGCTAGGTCCTTTGGGCACTTCTGTTTTCTTTATAGGTGGTATTTTTCCACCCATATTCGTATTGGGACTCCAATATGAAGTCTGTTCTGAATGCTGTAGTATTCAGACTGAAATTTTAGATAAATCCTATCTCTCCAAGCCTGTGAATTTGAACTTCATAACTCCAATTGGGACAGTTTTCTGTATACTGTCCTGGAATTCATTTGCCAGTCAGCGATTTGAGATGGAGTGGACTATGATAAGTAAGAAGACAGATACTTACATATTTAAAAAAAAAATCACAAAGGATACTGAAGCTGTGATTTAAAAATCCAAAACAATTATTTTAATGAACAGTCATTAATATTTTATGAAAGTTGACAATGACTTGGGGCTAACTTCATTTTAGTTTCTGCTTTTTTATCATAACATTTTCTAAGTTTAATCAAAGCTGTTATAATTTTATTTTTATTTATAAAACTGTGACATTTGATATATTTATTTATTTATTTTTGTTTTTGGGTCACACCCGGCAGTGTTCAGGGGCCACTCCTGGTTCCATGCTCAGAAATTGCTCCTGGCAGACACTGGGGGGACCATATGGGGCACTGGGATTCGAACCGATGACCTTTTGCATGAAAGGCAAACGCCTTACCTCCATGCTATCTCCCGGGCCCCATATTTATTCTTTTCTACTTAAGTTATATTTGACTATATTGAGTATAAAGGAATAATCAATTTTTCATTGTAAAACACTCTAATGTATTTCAAAATTAAAACGTAACGTGTGGATTTAGTTACCTTGGTAACATCTGGAATTAACTACTCTCTTTAAAATATTTTCTAATTTATTGTCTATACTTTATATTAAAATCATAAATACATGAATTCTTGTGGAAAATGGCTAAGTGGTATGATATATATGGTGATTTTAAGCTAAACATTTATTTTTTAACAATTCTTGATATACAAAGGATATATAGTTTGCTTTAATGAAACATCTCTAAGATTATTTTTCTTAAAAAATGATAGAATGTTCTGTCATGAATATGTAGTATTATTTTAAAGATAATAACAAGGAGTTGGAGGTTAGTACAGTGGTTAGGCGATTTGCCTTGTTGGTGGCTGATTCTATTTAAATTTGAATCTCAACATGATGTACTTAACTAATCACAGACAGATGTGGCCCAAACCCCATTCAAACACCCACAAAGAGTCTAATACACAGAAGTAAATCACATTTTTCTTCATTATTTAAATTGTTGAACTTGAATAAATCTATTATGCATTTCTTTGATTTTCTTAGAAAGAAATTAAATAAGATGACATTTCTTCCTTATTTATTTTTGATCTCTTAACTGGATTCTCAGTTTTCATTTTTCACCTTTAACCCATTTGAAGAGAGTCAAGGTAATATCTAATGTATAATTTTTCATATTAATTCCCATAATAAGTTAGCATTACTCTTGTTTATTTTCAAGGTAAAATAGGAGCTCTTTGAGAAACAAAAGTTCCCAAAGTATTTTTCTTCCTTTCATTCTTCATCACCTTATTTGCTTATCACTTGTATCGTGTTTCTCTTGTTCAGCACACACTATCCTCTGTGTTCTTTTATATACAGTGAAAAAATAAATCATAACTTCTTAACCTGGCTAAAGTTTACTCATCTTCCTGAATGCAACTCATCTGTCATTTACATTAGGCAAGTTTCTGTGATGTCCTTAGGGTCCTTATTTTCGGCATATCCTTTTTTAACTCTGCATTTTAATTTCATTTTGCTTTTCGATCTCATCAAATCTAAACATACTGAAACAATAGGCAAAATATGTAACTATTTTAACCAAGAATTGGCACTATCTAAATGTGTTATATAAATGAATAAACAGGTGGCTTGCACTATGCTTTCAAATTGAAATATTTCCATAATTTAAATGAACTAAAAGACATTTTTATTAAAACAAAGCATGCTTGATACAATCTAGAAATAAAAATGATAAATTAGGGGCCTGTGAGCTAGCACTGCAGTAAGGCGTTGCCTGGCGTACAGCCAATCCAGGATGGACTGTGGTTTGAATCCCAGCATCCCATATGGTCCCCTGAGCCTGCTACTTCTGAGAACAGAGCCAGGAGTAACTCCTGGGCGCTGCCAGGTGTGACCCAAAATCCAAAAAATATAAAAAATAAAAATAAATTCCTTGATCTTTTGTGTGGTATCACTAGTGAACTTAATAAATAAAATGGTTTAATATTTCACATATTATAATCTTTTAAGATTAGTATTAAAGTTTTACCATGTATGTTTACATGGTATGGCTTGTTTACATGTTTACATTTATCATCACATTTTTATTATATAATAATTTTGTAGTATCTATTATAGGAAAAAAGAAATTAATGTTAATATTTTATAACTAATTATTTGGTAAGTAAAAAGATATTTTATTTGGAAGTACAGGGGAAAGGTAGGGAGAGGATAAAAACAAGAGAGAGTAATGAGTAATGTTCTCTGGAGAGTGTTCGCTTCACCAAAGATGGAGAATACAACCCAGCATGAAACCACAAAACTACACATGCCAAGATGGGATATGTGGATAACATGTGGTGAGAAACCAAGTACCCAAGCAGCACATGTGTACCTTGGTAACTAATTTTAATATTATGTAATATTTTGTTATTGAAATTTATTCATATCTTTGAAATATTATACTGAAAAGTTTCATACTATATTTTTTCTTTCTCTTTTTGGTTTTTGGACCACACCCAGTGAAACTCAGGGGTTACTCCTGGCTCTGCACTCAGAAATCACTCCTGGCTTGAGAGATTTCAGGGTCAAATGGAAGTTCATCCTGGATCAGCTGCTCTACCTCTGTGCTATTGCTCCGACCCCATATACTTTTTTCTTGTAATATGTATCAAATCAATCTTGCTTTTGCTAATTATGTTAATTTTTGTAATAAATTTGCATAAATGTCTTTTTTTTTTTTTACCATCACAACAGTTTGGACAACTCAACTACTTAGGCTTAAAAATCCCAGAAATTTAATGTGCACTTACAGTGTTTGAAAAGTATATCTTAATCTACACTTTTTTTTTTTTTTTGGTTTTTGGGTCACACCCGGTGACGCTCAGGGGTTACTACTTCTGGCTATGCGCTCAGAAGTCGCTCCTGGCTTGGGGGACCATATGGGATCGAACCGCGGTCCGTCCTTGGCTAGCGCAGGCAAGACAGGCACCTTACCTTCAGCGCCACCGCCCAGCCCCTTAATCTACACTTTTAAGGCTTATACCAATATATGCCCTACCATTAGCACAAATAAAAATTATTTTATCAGAATGTTTGCACCAAATCTGGATAGTCTCTCTTGAAAAGCAAAATCTTCTTGTAAATCATTAAGACACCATGTATTTTCTCTGATTTAAGATTAAAATTAAGTTATTTCCTCTCTTATCTTTCTATTATTTTACTTACCCTTATGATGACTAAAGGTTAAAAATAACAGTAAGTGCCTGACCAGAGTGAAAGTGCAGTGTTATTGCATATGCCTTGCAAGCAGCTGACTCAGGACAGACCTTGGTTCCATCCCCATCGTTATATATGGTCCCCCAAGCCAGGAGCAATTTCTGAGCACATAGCCAGGAGTAACCCCTGAGTGTCACCAGGTGTGGCTCCCCAAAACACAAAATAATAAAATAATAAAAATAACAGTGTTATACAAATTAATTGCTGTGGATTAATAGCATATTATATGTAAAATTAGCACACGTCAAGCACATAGAACCTCACTCGATAAGTGATAGTTGAAGTTGAAACAGAATAGTATATTAATTAAAATGGAGATATACATTTTTGTTTTCAACAGATGATTCCGCTGCAGAGAGCTTTAATGGCAACGAGACTTTGGGACACAGCTCAGTTACTTCAGGGGGAACGCACAGCAGGGAAATGTGTGACTCCAATGGTAATGACAAAACTGAACTGGAACAGGACGAGCAGCCACTGAACCTGAGTGACAGTCCTCTTTCAGCACAGCTGACTTCTGAATACAGGCTAGATGACCACAGCAGTAATGGAAAAAGCAAATATAAGAATCTTCTAATTTCTGACCTCAAGATGGAAAGAGAGACAAGAGAAAATGGAAGCAAGGTAAGGTCATGTATCAAAATTTAGAGACGTTTCAAGTTGGTTTAACACAAGGAATACAAGGAAATCTGTGCAAGAGAGATGCAGATTATTATATTTTTTTTTTAAGTTTTGGGGTTTCATCCAGTGATGCTTCATTACTACTCCTGATTCTGGTGTAACTCCGGAATTATTTCTGGAGGTGCTCAAGGGGTGATATTGGGTGCCAGAAATCAAATCCTGGTTAAGAGCCTGAAAGACCAGAGTTTACCCTCTGTACCATCTGGCCCTGAGTAAAGATTATTAACACTAAAAGTAATTAAAATAAATCTGAAAATACATTACTAGGAAACTTATAACCTATAATATATGTCCTTACAAACCTTTACAAGAATCACTGAGCCAAATAGATTCTGTCTTAGGAAAAGCTCCTGGTTGGTTTTTGTATGTCAAAATACTGAATTTATGATTTCTATTTAATATAGTGTTCTTAAAACATGTCTCTACCTTTGGTGATTTCAGATGTGAAAGCTTGGCTTTTGGAAACCATAGTTTGGAGGTAGAAAGAGCACACTACCTAGTCTCTGCATTAGAAAGCTATTTGTAAGCAACAAAGTTTCAGTTCAATTCTCAAGATTGTTTTAGATACCTAAGGACTTTATCAATACCTGAATCCAACAATATAAAATGGAAAATATTAGTCTTATGGATGAAATTAACATTGAGTCAGTAACGTGTAAAATAAGTAATGCATAATAGTGTGTTAAAAAAACAGAATCATATTTTAGCTATAACTAAATTTCTAGGTACTGTATATTGTAATGAATTGTAATTTTCTGAATTTCCAATAATCGTTTTAAAATCAAGATTACATTTTTGTAATTGGCGGTAATATATGCTGATTGCTTTGGTTTTGTTGTTTGTTTATTGTATTTTCATCACCTCTTTTGTTGTTCCTGACTTATGCCTTGCAGTGCTAGGGGACCATAGTGAATGCCTGTATCTGCATAATGCAAGACAAGAAAAAGCCTAAATGCTGTACTATCTCATTGGCTCCTTTGACTTATTAATGAGAGACTGAGGAATTTCTTATGACAAACTCCCCTTTACACCCCACACTATTAGTTTAAATTGTAGAATAAGTTTTTTGATAGACCCCAAAAGCAGACAGACCCTCTTAATCTAGATTCATTTCTGAATTCATTGAGGCATTATGTTTGCGCCCTATTTAAAGCCTCTCCCTGGCCCGAAGGTATCTTGTTTTATTCTCCTTTAAGCAAGTCACAGGACTTGATCAGCCATAGAAGCATTTTATTTATTTTAACTGTAAAAATACATGCTGAGAAAAAGAATGTTCATACATTTTTTCTGGTAAATACACAAAGAGTTTTTCAGCATGTGAAAGCTAACTTAAACAAGCACTAGGGATTTACTATTCATTAAGATGATTTCAATCAGTGTCATACATTTTACAGAACAAAATAAGCCTAAAATTTCTGAACCTTCAAATAAATTTGTCTTTTTAGTAGTGACTCAATAAGCATCCTCTTAATGTTGTATTATTTCCTAAAATTAGTCTCTTTTGTTGTTGTTGTTCTTTTTCATATTGTGGGCAATACACAATGGTACTGAATTACAGTGCTCACAGACTGTTCTTGGTGGCTCTTAGAGGACCATAGAGAGCACTAGAAATCAACACTGGGCCTTCTGCATGCAAAACTCCTTGATCTATGTCTCTTTTGTATCAACTTGTTCACTATTACCATAGAAACTATGCTTGCTCCTTCAGGCATTTGTTATCACATACATTTAAAGAAAAATAGAATGAGATCATTGTCTACCATTATTGAAGTATATTTATTTATAAATAGTACAGATGAGAAGTCAAGGCAGGGGTTGCAGGTGGGAAAGAGTTAAGAAGATACAGGTACTTCGGTGGTGTTGAGGAATATCTAAACTAGAGTTAACAACATTAAAATCTTACAACAGAATGTAAAATGGGACCTGGTAAGATGGCAGGTTGGAGGGCAAATAATGGGAGCTAACTTGGGAACATTGATGGAAGGAAGTTACCATTCATCGTGTAATTGGTCCTGGAATCATTGTATGTCTCAAACTCAGCTATGAAAAACGTGGTAAATTATGGTATTTTAATAAAAATAAATAAATAAAATGGAAGCTATTTTTCTTAATAAAGCACTGACAAAATGGGAAAAAGTAAGTAGAGAAATGGCATAAAAAAGGAGGGGTCAGTTCTGTGAAACAAATATTTAATGCTTTGGTATGAGCAAACAACAGAAGTAGAATTAAAAGAGAAAGATCTAGTGTTTGAAAAGCAGTTTCCTTTCTAAAAAGAAAAGCAGTGTGTTTTGATAAGCCATGCTGAGAAATCTAATGATATAAAAATAAAATAATTGAGACTCTGAAAATGTTTGAGTAACACTTTGGGTGTAGAATCCCCAAAGATCTCTTTTATTCATTCCTTAAAGAAACAAACTTATTGCATACTTGTTACATAGGAACCCAAATAGGTACCATTTACTAGATCTCTTTTCATCACAGTTTTTATGTGTAAGGTCTTTGACATTTTCGTATAGAAGATACATATATACATAGCAAAGTTTCTATCAAATATAAAACCAAGTATCTATTCCTGTTTTGAAATGTTGATATTTCAGAGTATAAAGTTAAAAAGTATATCCACTGAAGAAACAAGAACAATGCTTCCTAGAATTTTTGAATTTTGAAGAATTTGAAGAAAATCGAATTTTAAAGGTTACCATATTGTCAGAATATTTCATAAAGAACCCAGATAAAACATAGGGTACAGCCAATATCACAGGCTAGGGAGCTGTGATAGCTGAAAAGTTATTTTTGGCTTTATAAAATGATATATTCAGTATCTGTTATTGTCTACAATACACTATTCACTCTTAGCTAATTCACCAAATATTTTCTAAAATACTACTACATGAAAGGCATGATAGACAAATCAAAAATGTAAAAAGATCAAAGAGGTAGATATTTTTCATTCAGAGGTTCAGAATTTAGCACAAAAAGGCAAATGTGTGGTTCCGTAAGTAATATATGATGGATAGACTAAGACAACAAAGGTGATATTCTCAGGCATCTTCATATGGAAAACTTTATAGAGAGACTTAAGCCTTATATGAAGTAAAAGGCAAATGGAAGTTATTCAGATGAGAATTATTTCTGGTAAAGCACGTTTTGAGTCATACTACTATAAGAGAAAATAATTGGTATGGAGATATTTTGTTTTCTTTTTATTTGGAGAACATGCTTGTCTCTGCTCAAGGCCTAATAATGACTCTGCACTTAGGGACCACTACTGGTGGGGCTCAGGGAAATATATAGGGTACCATGAATTGAACCCTGGTCTACCATATAAAAGAAAAGTTCTCTACATGCTGAATTACTATATCTGGCCCCTAGGTAGGGAGATATGTTTTTTTAATTATTTTATGAACTCAGTTGCAAACACCTTGGGAGAGAAGGAATATAAAATACCTTTATTAATAAAAGTTTGTATTCAGTTTTAGGATATCAGTCCTAAATATGAATCCTATTTTACTTGGAATTCAATTCCAAATTTTGAGGAAAATCTAGCTGGGAATTTAATAAATATTCGAACTATGTTGAATAGGATATAGCAGGGCAAAACTTACAGAAACTGATTAAAAAATTACTATGGCAGTTTAGGAAGAAAAAATGTAAAAATAAAAAATAAGAAGAATAGCAATGAGTACTACAATAAAAATCATTCAGGCATCATGGTTTATATAGTTGTTAACACTGGATTTTCCATCCTATAATGTCTCCCAACTCCAATTCCAGCAGCCAGGTCCATTCCTCCACTCTTACCTCAGATTCTTTTCCACCCCTCCTAACATGAATCCTTGACTGATGCATTTTTATCTTTCTTTGTTGTAGTTTGGACCCCATACTTATTGTGATATTGCATCTAATATTTATATGTATACAAATACTTTGCCTTCATAGAGTAGGTTCCAAGATCTTTGCCCTTATTTTACTTTTAGTTCTCTTATTGTTTCTGTTATACCTCTTTCTCTTTGTCATTATTTTTTCTGTGATCTAAAGCTAACGTTTTGTTATCTACCACTTTCTATACTTGTCATTCTGTATATCCCAAATATGTGAGAACACCTAATGTAGACCATGTACTTTTAGATTACTTTACTTAATGTAAGATTCTCCAGTTTCAACTGCATTGCAGTGAATTACATTTCATCATTTTTATGACCAAATAATAGTATATATACTGAAGCTTCATTAGCAACTCTTCTGTCATTGGACAACAATTGAACAACCTGGGTTGTTCCCATATCTTAGCTATTATATTACTTACCACATGAGTATAGGCAAATTTTCAGAACAATTTTATATAGTTCTGTATGTTATGTTGTCAAACTCCTAGGAACACATTTCATTAAAATTAGATTATGGGGGTTGGAGTGGTGGTGTAAGCAGTAGAGTCTTTGCCTTGCACACACTAACCTCAGACGGACCACAGTTTGATCCCATATGGTTCCTCAAGCCAGGAGCGGTTTCTTAGTGCATAGCCAGGAGTAACCCCTGAGATTCACCGGGTGTGGTCAAAAGAATTAGATTATGAATAACTTCTTTATTGGTATTTACTCTATTAAGGTGTGATCTTGCTTACAGCCTTATGATTTGCATCTACCTTAATATGTAGGGCTGTTAATTTCTTAGATGTTTAGAATAAAGTAAGTTTTATTAAATATTGGGAATAAAACAAAGAATACATTTTGGAATAACTGGAATTT
Organism: Crocidura indochinensis; assembly: GCA_004027635.1. Classification (NCBI taxonomy): domain Eukaryota; kingdom Metazoa; phylum Chordata; class Mammalia; order Eulipotyphla; family Soricidae; genus Crocidura; species Crocidura indochinensis. Next base: position 3,768 of record PVKC010015085.1, on the reverse strand, counting down.
TGGCTATTTATTTATACTAGTAGTGATTTCTATTTGCCAAGATTAAGAATTAGAAACATTTGATAAAGCAGATTTTGACATATAAAGTTTCAGATATAACCATTGGATCCAATATTGTGTGCATATATATGTTTCATAGGTAGTGAGAAAGATTTATATATGTTTCATAGGTAGTGGGTCAACTCAGAAGAAATGTTTAAATTGAAGATCTAGATATATGAAAGAATGTTTCTTGAAACATTTGTGGTTTATAAGAAAACCTCAAAAGAAACAGACTGGAGAGACAAGAGTCAACATTCATCAGTTATCAATCAAGAATGCACAATTTGCACCAAGAACTTTGTTGAAGCAAAATACCCCCAAAGTAATCAAGAGACAAAAAATGAGTTAATTTAGAAGTCAATATATAGAACATTTAAATTTTAAGTTAGTGCTAAAATAGAGTATTTATTCAGTGAAATAACAGTGATAAACTTTGACAGTATTGCCATTCTAAGAAATGGATTCAAAATAAATGACACTATTATTGAAAAATTAATGTAAAATTTAATTGATGCCAGTTGTGGAAGTAGACAAAAATGTGAAATCATTTTAATTCTGAAGCATTTTGTTTCTGAAAGTTTATTTGGTAAATTTTCCTTGCAATACAAATACATGCACAGATGTTCTAATGTTCTTGCCTTTGGATTTCTACTTGCTTTATACCAAGGCTCTCAGGTATATAAACTTTATACTAAAGGTTTAACAATCTTGTTGAATATTACTTTTGTTAGGTTATTCCTTAGAAATATTATATCATTTATTTGCAAATTTAGAAAGGGACAAGATTAGGGGCAAGGAGCGGTGGCTCAAGCAATAGGATGTTTGCTTTGCACATGCTAGCCTAGGACAGATTGCGGTCTGATTCCCGGCATCTTATATAGTCCCAAGCCAGGAATGAATTCTGAGATTAGAGCTAGGATTAACACCTGAGTGTCACCGGGTGTGGCCCAAGAGGCAAAAAACAACAACAACAACAAAAGCAAACAAAAATGTGTCAGGATTAGCCATTTTTTTTCCAGTATTTTTCAGCGTAACTTCTTTCTGCCATGGAGGAATATAAAAGCTTAATTATATTGTATTTTTGAGAAGCTTAGATACTTTTAAGTTATGATATTGACCTTTTCCCAATTACTTTATGAAAAATATCAAGCAGAAATGGTTATAAAGCATTTAACAAACGCAACAGTGAATAGCTAATAATGTTTGCAATAGAATATCTTGAACTGGACTATGCCATGTACTGATTACTTATTATAATGCAAATTTAGTGATTAAACTAGCTTGAAGTTAGATTAATAAGTGAATAAAAACACATTACATTAAAGTGTTTAGGCAATACTTCTTTATATAGAAGAAAACTTTTTGAGAAGAGAGTTGGTCATAATAGAACTCAGAAGAAAGTAGAACTGTTGACGACAACTTGAAAAATATGAAAAAGCAAATAATTCAATTTTGGACTCAGCTCTCAAGACCCTGTATATTCACTTTATTATTCAAAATATGCTTTCCCAATTGACCCATTTATTTCTCATTGATCTTTAATTTTTTACTAAAGTGGATATTATTAAAATTAATTTTTATAAAATGTTTGTGACAATTATCAATAATTGTCATAATATTTTAAATAGATATGCTTATAGGAGGAAGTGCATTTTAAAAAACATTTTAGTCAAATAAAGTCTTTAAAATATAGAAGCTGGGACTGGAGAGAGCACTGCAGAAGAGCATTTGCCTTGCACACAGATAGATGATCCAGGACGGAGATTGACTTGAACACAGAGCAAGAAGTAACCTCTGAGCGCTACTGTCTGTGACCCAAATACCAAAAAAATTAAAATAAAAATAAAATAAAATACAATAAATATAGGGGCTTACCTGGGTTCAATCCCCAGCATAGCCTATGTCCTCTATGCCTGCTAGAAGTAACTTCTGAGCACTGCTGGGTGTGGTGCCCCAAATAATAAAATAAAATATAGGAGTGAATCAGTAGATCAGTTTGGGGCATATTAAAATATTCATGTACATGAATATTCCATTATTTTGATGGTTTGCATTATCTGATGATAATTATTTTATTATTTTAATATGTGACTTTCATATCGAGATTTTGATCTCAACTTGACACAATGTAGAAAGAAAAGTATATATTAAGCATCTATTGTGTGCTAGACTATCCTGAATGGTAGAACAAATTGGAGCAGGTTGTGGAGAGGCTTTTGGCATTATTATTATTATTATTTTTCCCAGGAAGATCTAAACATATATAAATGTATATTTATATATAATGTATTTTAATATGAAAATAATGCATATATTACTTCTAGGATACTAAGTATGTCTTGCTACTTACTAAAAGATATGGAAATTTTTTTATTCTGATATAATTACATAAATGTAATTCATGTCAATTATACAATATGGAGATTTGGTATTATTTATAATAAGCAATGCAAAATGATCATAGTAACTCTAGTACAGCATGGTTTCTATAGTTAATGTTGAATATTTGAAGTTGCCAAGAATACAAATCTGAAAAATTTTCTCCAAGGAATAGAGAATTCTTAATTAACAAAGCTTTAGGAAATGCCTAGAAATGTTGAGATGCAAATGGTGAGAATTATAGAGAGGTAATTCTGGTGTCAACTATAATAATAGGCTATGAATGATATTTAAAAGCTTAAATTTCTAGGGAATTACTTGAAAAATATCTTAACAAAATGTTGTGGTTTTATTATGTTGGGGTTTATAGTTGGGGTTTATAGTTGTTTCCTCTTTTAAAACAAAGTAACTTTAAATGACATTTTAAAAGGCTGTTCATATATATGTAAAGTAAGTACTATATAAATAGAAAATTATATATCTTTTTATGTGTCTCACAATTTAAAAATATGTGCATATGTATGTATTAATATCTATAAAATAAACTAGTGGAAAGGTCAGAAAGATAGTGCATCAGGTTGGGCACTAGCCTTGAATACAGTCAATCTGGGTTCAACCCTCGGGATTATTTTCAATGTGTATATAGTCTCCCAAACCCCACCAGTAGTGATTCCTGAGCACTGAAACTTGTAGTTTCAAAAATAAATAAATAAAAATAAACAAAACTAGTGGATATTGAGCTACTCAAATGATTTTAATTATAGGGTGAAATTTGTTAAGTGCTAGAGCCTATTAGTTTTTTACATGTATATTTATAAATTAAAAATAATATATTTGTTATTTCTATTGTAAAAACAAGTAAGTCTATAAATAATGATTCTTATTTATTGTTTGTCTATAAGTAAATGTTAAATGAATCTGAGTTTCTAATTTTCTTTTCCTTTTTTTGTTTGTTTACTTTTTAATTTTTTTGATAAAATATTTAAGCACCATGATTACAAGCATGACTGCAGTTGGGTTTCAGTCATAAGGGGCGTTCTGTTTAATTTTATTTTTCCTTGGGGGTATTTTGGGCCATACTCAGCAGTGCTCAGGGCTTCCTCCTGGCAAGCACCTTACCCACTGTACTATCTCTCTGACTTTACTTATAGGCTTTTAAACTCTCAGGAGTAAAATGTAATCTATATTTTATTAGCTACAAATTCAAAATAACATATTTATATATTTATGTATTTGTATATGTAGCACTATAAAATATACACAGAATAAAATGTTTTTACTTATGTCATGTATCCTATATTTTTGCTACACAATTTTGATTATGCCCATTATTTGACTTCTCTATTA
>PVKC010015084.1:0-14015 GCA_004027635.1 Crocidura indochinensis | reverse complement strand
ACTGCTGACTGATTCGACCTGTACACCACATTATCCATGAGCACTGCTAGGAATGATCCCTGAGCACAGAGCCAGGAGTAAGCCCTGCCAGGCATGGCCCAAACATCTCCCCATCAAGAGTCAAATATTCTTGGAAATATATTTCTTTTTTTTGTTATTGTTGTTGTTTTTTTTTTTGGTTTTTGGGCCACACCCAGTGACGCAAGGGGTTACTCCTGGCTATGTGCTCAGAAGTCGCCCCTGGCCTGGGGGACCATATGGGGCATGGGGGATCGAACCGCGGTCAGTCCAAGGCTAGCGCGGTAAGGCAGGCACCTTACCTCCAGCGCCACCGCCCGGCCCCGGAAATATATTTCTTAAATGAAGTATATATGTATTAGACAATTAGTTCTCTATCCATTGATAAATATTACATAATTCTAACCATAACCAGGTCCACCTTTCTACCCATTCTACCTTTATTTTCATTATTCAAATAAGCATGAAAAAATTATTTTATGAATAGTGAGATGAAATTAATGTCTCATAATACTTATGTCCTATGTGCAAGTTATATGGAAAGCCTCTCCCACCCTCAATTTCATGGTTCCTAGGACAGTGAATAGGGTGAAATGGGGACTTGTTCAGTGAATATAAAGTTTTAGATATGTGGGGCCGGAGAGATAGCACAGCAGTGTTTGCCTTGCAAGCAGCCGACCCAGGACCTAAGGCAGTTGTTTCGAATCCTGGTGTCCCATATTGTCCACTATGCCTGCCAGGGGCTATTTCTGAGCAGATAGCCAAGAGTAACCCCTGAGCAACGCCGGGTATGGTCCAAAAACCAAAAAAAAAAAAAAGTTTTAGATATGTAAGATAAAGATGAAAAAGAAGCTATACAATCAATAATGTACCTATTATAATGTCTTGTTTGGGGACCACAATGGGTTATGCTCAGGACTTATTCCACTCTCTTTAATCAAGGATTTCTCCTGACTCTGCACTCAAAAATCATTCCTGGTTGTGTCTGGGGACCAGATGGGGTATCAGGGATGGAAACCAGATCACTGCATGCAAGGCAAATGTCCTGCCTATTGTACTTCCTATTTCTGCAGTTCTAATAATGGGAATATTGTTAACACTGCAACGTACATTTCAAAACCACTGAGGATAAATTTACATTATATACTTTCTTCTTTTGGGGGTGTTCAGGGCTTACTTCTAGTTCTGTGCTATCCTTATATTATCACTCCAGTCCCAAGTAGCACAAGGTTGTTTTATTTATTAATTTTTTTGTTTGTTTTTTTTGGGCCACACCCAGTGACGCTCAGGGGTTACTCCTGGCTATTCGCTCAGAAGTTGATCCTGGCAGGCACGGGGGACCATATGGGGAACCGGGGGATCAAACCGTGGTCCGTCCTAGGTTAGCACAGGCACCTTACCTCCAGCGCCACCACCCGGCCCCCCATATTTTTATTTATTTTTTTATGGGTGAAGGGGACACACAATCCTGGCAGGGGGTCTTAGGGACCATATGTGGTACCAGGGAACAGATCTAGATCAGCTGCATGCAAGGCAATTGCCTTAACCCTATACTATTTTTCCAGCCTCTGGAATGTCTTGAATGGGCAAGTAGAAAGTAAAAGCAGATCAGCATTTAGAAAGTTAATTAGTGTGAAAAAGAAGCTCAGAGCCAGAGAACTTGGGAGGAAAAAGGAGTGATTGACAAAAGATTGGGAGAATTGATAGTAATGGCCATTATACAACTTTGCAAATATATGAAACCAGTTTTATGGGATAATGAATTATATGTCAAAAGGTTATTGTAAAAAAATCTATAATATAGGGACCAGAGAGATAGCACAGTTGTAGGGCGTGTGCCTTGTACGCAGCCAATACAGAACGGACAGTAGTTCGAATCCCAGCATCCAGCATCCCATATAGTCCCCAGTATCTGCCATGAGCGATTTTTAAGCACAGAGCCAGGAGTAGCCCTTGAGCACTGCTGAGTGATAAAAAAACAAAACAAAACAAAACAAAACAAAAAATCGATGATTGAGCTGATTAGTCTTTTTTGTTTGTTTGTTTTTGTTTTGTTTTTTTTTTGGGTCACACCCGGCAGCGCTCAGGGGTTACTCCTGGCTCCATGCTCAGAAATTGCTCCTGGCAGGCACGGGGGACCATATGGGGCACCGGGATTCGAACCGATGACCTTTTGCATGAAAGGCAAACGCCTTACCTCCATGCTATCTCCTGGGCCCCGAGCTGATTAGTCTTCTTGAACCTATTTAAAGAGATCCTCAAGACTATCCAAAGCAGCTATAAATTTGAAACAACCTAATTTGTTACCTTGTCATTTAATCCCCCAAATTCAGATTTTGGTACCAGTTTTTCCATCTTAAAACATGTTATGTAGGGGCCGGGTGGTGGCGCTGGAGGTAAGGTGCCTGCGCTAACCTAGGACGGGCCGCGGTTCCCCATATGATCCCCTGTGCCTGCCAGGAGTGACTTCTGAGTGAATAGCCAGGAGTAACTCCTGAGCGTCACCTGGTGTGGCCCCCCCCCCAAAAAAAACAACAAAAAACATGTTATGTAGGACCAGCAAGACATTTTGTTGATAGTAGTCTTCAAGATGAGTTTAAAGAAGTATTTTGTTTGTAAGTATATAACCTTAAAAAGGTCTTTGCACAAGATGCAAAAGGCCTGGTTTGAAGACCATTGCAAGAAACTTGGGTGTCTGCTAGGACAGGCAACAGAGCAATTGTGGTCGACTGTATCTATAAGGTCCAACCCAAGGGTATCTGAATGGAGGGTCTCACTGTGACAAGGTCTTCTGTGATAAACGTATGATCCCTGGAATCCACAACAATGCAGAGAGAGAATAATCTAGATGTAATAAACTGGGTTTCATTTCTATCCGAAGCTGGGTGTGCAGTTCTGGCAGTTTTTTTTTTGTTTGTTTGTTTGTTTTTGTGTCACACCTGGCAGTGCTCAGGGGTTACTCCTGGCTCCATGCTCAGAAATTGCTCCTGGCAGGCACGGGGGACCATATGATATGGGGCACCGGGATTCGAACCGATGACCTTTTGCATGAAAGGCAAACGCCTTACCTCCATGCTATCTCCCGGCCCCTCTTTTTTTTCTTTTATTTAAATATAAATCTTTATTTTTTTATTTTTATTTATTTATTTTTGTTTTTGTTTTTTTTTTTTGGGTCACACCCGGCAGTGCTCAGGGGTTACTCCTGGCTCCATGCTCAGAAATTGCTCCTGGCAGGCACGGGGGACCATATGGGGCACCGGGATTCGAACTGATGACCTTTTGTATGAAAGGCAAACGCCTTACCTCCATGCTATCTCCCGGGCCCCAAATATAAATCTTTATTTAAGCACCATGATTACAAACATGTCTGTAGTTGGGTTTAAGTCATAAACAGAATACCCCCCTTCTCCAGTGCAACATTCCCACCACCAATGCCCCTCTCCTCCCCCACCCCTGCCTGTATTCATGAGAGGCATTCTATTTATTTATTTATTTATTTTTTTGGTTTTTGGGTCACACTCGACAACGCTCAGGGCTTACTCTTGGCTCTGTGCTCAGAAATCGCTCCTGGCAGGCTTAGGGGACCATATGGGATGCCGGAATTCGAACCACCATCTGTCCGGGATCAGCTGCGTGTAAGGCAAATGACCTACTGCTGTGCTGTCTCTCCGGCCTGGTTCTGGCAGTTTCTAGAGGATTTCTGGAGTTGGGAAACTTGATTCCTCACCTTTCACTTGACTTTTTCCTGGGTGAATTTACTATTTGTACCTGCCATGTCTGATGCTGCTGGGTATATAATTAGCAAGTTGACATCTAAGCAACAGCATTTATTCTCTGCCAGGTTTATTTAGCTGTGGAAATGCTTTTTTTTTTTTTTTTTTTTTTTTTTTTACTTTGGATAAACTTAGGCACTCTTTTCTACTTCCTTTTTACCCTGGATATGGCAGCTTTGAATGACCAGAATATATCCATGATCCATGTCCAGGCAGCAACTGGCTCTTCTTTCCATGGGTTGTATAAAGGTCAGATCTGCCTTGACTTTCTGGAAATCTTTGGGAACTGGTTGCCATGGCCATCTCATGTAAACAGCAATCACTTTCACTCTTGTTCCTTTTTCCACCAGATTGGCTGAGTAACAGAAATTAGAGCTTGTTCTCATTTTGCCATGTGCTAGGCTGGAGAGATATCACCAAATTCTATGTATCAAATTTTCCAAGAAAGTTTAGGGGAAACAAATTTACTTCCGAACAATGACACCATCTTGAAATTACTATCTGACATCAGAGTTCTCAAGTCTCTCATCTTGGGCTGAAGCAATAGTACATCTGGTAGAGCACTCGCCTTACAAGTGGTCAATTCAGCTTTGTTCCCCAGCATCCCAAATAGTTTGCCCCCTGGCCCCCCAGCACTGCCAGCAGTATTTCCTGAGCACAGAGCCAGGAGTAAACCCTGACTTAATACAGAGTGTGTCCCCAAAACAAAGAGTATCCTATCCCCTATTTAGCATTCTCCCCTCATTCGTTATTAGCACCCCCATTTTGGATTTTGGGTCACATCTGGTGGCACTCAATGGTTATTCCTGGCTTTACACTAAGAAATTACTCCTGGCAGGGTCCCCCGGGAATTGAACCTGAGTTGGTTCATATATGGCAAATGCCCTAATAGCTGTCCTATTGCTCTGGCCCCCCCCCTTTTTTTAATGACCTTATCCCAGTCAAGCACCCTCATTTCTTTGATTCACCCCCTTTTCTGAGCCCTTTCCCAACTCTACATGTAGCTCCAAGAATTTGTCGCATAAAGGTCTCAGGCAGCCTGTTCAAGAGTGGGGATTTTATCTATTTGTAAAACTAATCTTGAAAACTCCGTAGAAGGTAGCTCTAGGATCACAAGGAATAGGATCACAATGAAAATCAAGTCAGTCACCACTATTTATTGAGCATTTTATATGTTCCAGGTACCTAGCAAGGAAAGAGGGCATACAGGGAAATAAAAGCAGACACAGTTCGTGCAGAACATACAGTACTAGAAGAAAGAGATGAATCAATTAGACAAGTCCAGGAGCCACAGGAAGGACATGGTGATCAGGAAGTAGGTAGGAAGGCCTGTGAGTAAGGGGCTCCCAGTGCTGGTAGAAGTGCAGACGAAGGAGGAGAAAGCATGTGCTAGGCAGAGGAAGCTTTCAGGGGCCCTTGTAGAAAACTTGGCACACAGCACTCAAGAAGGTCTGGACAGATACTGGGTTATAAGTGAGGGGGCTCTGTGGAGTCCTAGTTAAAATGTGGGTCAGGCAAGGACCTCAACAAGTTTCTATTAGAGGTCACTAGGCTTAGTACTAGGTGTAATGTTTTGAGGTAAATTCCATTTTGCAGTACAAAGGGAGCAGAGAGCTTTCAAAAGGGCAGATGGCACTGTACACACCATACAGATACCATGAACTGCTCCACATCTGACTCTTTGGGGCCCACTTCGCAGACTCCACTGCACTGAGACTGGCCCTGGTCTCTAGACTCTGGGCTCTAGAGTGGTGGAAGCCAGTGGAGTTCTCCATTACCGCACAAACTTGCTCCCAAGTTCCTGTATCATCCTCCTTGGATAAAGATGAGCTTTCCAAAGTGAGCCCAAAGTTAAAGAGGGTGAATGAGAAGGATCAAGCCTACCCCATAACCTCAACCACAGCCTGTGCTATGGGCGGGGTGGTGGTGGTGGTGGCAAAGAAGTCAATGTTTGGTCACTTTAGGGGTGAAAAGGGTGCTGGAAAGCAGAGGAACTATAAGATCCCTGGGGCACCAGAGAGTAGAGACCAGTACATAGATAAGACTATTCAGAGCAGTGACTTACCTACGTGTGGTTTAATGTTACCTAAAAGACATATGCACACAAATACATAATTCAAAATTCTGACACTGTTGGGACAGAGAATAGTGCCCTGCCTGCTCCCCTCTTAGATCCCTTGCTTTCTACTACACTATAAGTGTCATCTGGGACTGACTAGCCACGTCCCACCCCCACCCCCCTTTAAATCACAACATGCTGAAAGTACTCTTTATCTTTCCATTTTAAAACACGACTTCCTACTGGGGAAGGAAATAATTCCTTGATTTTTACCTCCCATCCCACCCCATTAAATTCTATTCTTATCCTGCCACGAGTCAACATTAAAAGCATTCCCAGCCCTTCTGCTTTTATTCTTTCTATTTAAGAAAAAAAAATACTCTGACTCATTCATTACCTGAAAAATCCATCAATCAACAAGGACAGAACCAGCATATTTCAATATAAATTCATACCTTGTGAAGAAGAAAGTACCTTCACGGTACATCTTGTCACAGACATATGAATATTGAGCAATAAGTATTTTTATCCCTTAATAGCAAGTGTTTCCAAGTTTTTAAGTGAGCGGAATTATGAGTGATAAATGAAAGAAAAAAATATTTGCACTAGGAAGCAAAATATGTATGGCAAATGTCTTGGAAGGAAAATATTAAAGAGGCCATTCATTGATGATTCTTAAATATAATCTATCAGTGTGTGGTCCAGTACAAAAATGGGTTTTCCTACGCTGCTGTGGAGAGAGTAACATTGAAACCAAGTGGGTGATTTCTATTCAGAGTGAAAAAAAGAGGCTTTGACTTTCTGATAAATCAATTTTAAGGAAATACCCAGAAAAAAATTTACATCCAAACAGTATTTGTGACAGTATCTGGAATGCTTCATGTAAACAGAAAAGATTAAGTTTGTATTGTTTCCTTGGATGAAGCAACTTTAAATCATGAAATTCATGCTTTTAATAACTATTTAGTATAATGGGAAAATATTCATGCTAAATGAAAAAAATTGAGTCCAACCTACAGATAAAAATATAAAAGTATGCAATGTGCACAAACATTATGTTTAAAACATATTATTAAAGTTATATATACCCTATTTTAAACATATAAAGTTTTCCTCCCAGTATGGTCTACTAACCACATATCTGGTGATCATCTGAGGTGCAAAATTCAGCAGAGATGCAGATTCTTGGGTTCTATGTCAGTCATGTTGATCTCTGGCAGGATCATTTTAATCTACGCTTATGTGCTACCTTGAGCAATTTTGAAGATTACCTCAGTTTGAAGACTCTGGGACCAGGAATCTGGGTGACATGTGTAATCATCTTTTTTTGATTATTGAAAAATTCCCTACGTGCTCGCTTCAGCAGCACATATACTAAAATTGGAAACGATACAGAGAAGATTAGCATGGCCCCTGTGCAAGGATGACACGCAAATTTGTGAAGTGTTCCATATTTAAAAAAAAAAAAAAGAAAAAGAAAAAGAAAAATTCCCTACAAGCAGGCCTGCTATCATGACTAAACAGTGATAAAAATATATTAATAAGGGGCCCGGGAGATAACATGGAGGTAAGGCGTTTGCCTTTCATGCAGAAGGTCATCGGTTCAAATCCTGGCGTCCCATATGGTCCCCCGTGCCTGCCAGGAGCAATTTCTGAGCATGGAGCCAGGAATAACCCCTGAGCACTGCCGGGTGTGACCCAAAAACCAAAACCAAAAAAAAAAAAAAATATATATATATATATATATATATATTAATAAGGCTGAGTATTAGAAGACATTTGATTTAGAATCTATTTGGGTAAATATAAATACCTTCTGAGAACCTAAAAAAGTGTGATTTTTTTCATCTAGAATAAGCATATGTATGTATGATATGTATGCTTTACACTTGAAATTTCAGTAGAGAAAGCACAGTATATATTAAATGTGTGGAAATGATTACCTTAGTAAACTGTGGAGATAGAAAATATATACTACTTTAGAAAAGAATGCAGTTGCAGGGGCCAGAGCAGTGGCACAAGCAGTAAGGCATCTGCTTTGCATGTGCTAGCCTAGGAAGGACGGTGGTTTGATCTCCCGGTATCCCATATGGTCCCCTAGCCAGGAGCAATTTTTGAGTGCATAGCCAGGAGTAACTCCTGAGTGTCAGTGGGTGTGCCCCCCCCCAAAAAAAAGAATGCAGTTACAATACTATTCAGTGTTCTAAGATGCTTCATGGGAAAAGAGAATTCAGTAATAAGTTCCAAGGACAATAAATGTTAATACCCCATGGGTCATGAAAAAGCATGGGTCCTGGGAAATCCAGTATGAGCTTCCCTCTTAATTCTAGCTCTCCAAATATTAGTGTGTCATACTATTATGAACACTATCTAGGTCAGAAAGGTCAAAAATGTTACCACGGGTTGATAAAGCACACTTGATCCATCCTTTTCGATCCATTCATCACCTTTGAGGGTTTATTCCACCTATATTAATAGAACCCAATGCTAAAGGCACAGCTCAAATAATGTTCCAGAACAGAAAAATTAAGCACATGCTACAAGATTAAAAGACTTGAAGGAACTCTTTAATTTTATTTCTCCCTCTCTGTTATAAAAGAACATAGGTTCATTAAACTATAAGCCTAGCCTGTAATTTGTTTTTTTTTTTAAACCTCGGTAGCTATCAGTGCTTATACTGCTGCCATTTATTCAATTCCAATTTAGCTTTTTCAGGTTCCACTGAGCTCCTTACATGTGAGTTCTTTTTGTTTTTTTGAAGCAAATAAATTTTTTAAGCACCATGGTTACTAACATATTCATAACTAACCGGGTTTCAGTCATAAAATCCACACACTGGAATTTGGTCTTGTAGTCACTGATATACTTCTAACCTAAAAAGAATCTAGCACTCAACTTGGTACTTGTGAATGGAACATTTAAAAAGGCTGCAATTTTTTGGCTATCTATAGTAATAAATTGGGCTAGACACAGGTCCTAAACTTTAGATCTTCAAGTTTGGACTCACATTAGCTTGTTTAAAATAAATTCAGAAACCAGGATATAATTTAAGTCTGATTAAACTTCAGTACTTTGGGACTAAGAACCTAACAGAGAATCAGATCACTGTGGAGACTGGTTTAGACCAGTTGAGACCTAGAGAAACTAAACCTCATGAGACTGTTACTCTGAAACCTAAAGACTCTAGAGTCTTCTAGAAGTCAACATTTTGAGCAGACAAATCTGAAACCAAAGGAGCTTAACACTACACTGATGGTGTCATTATTTCCAAAAAAGCAAGCTTTAAAACTCTTTAGGTTCTTTTTATTTTTTAACTTTTAGGGCAGCATTTTCAACCACTGTGCATGGCACACTAATGTGCCATGAGGTATTGTCTGGTATGCCGTGGAAAAAATTCCAATTTCATCCGTAACATTCAGCTTCAGTATGATTGGTCTGATTGTGAGCCGAAGTGCATGTTACAGACTATATAAACTAAAGATAGAAAAGAGACTGAGAGCTGTTGACGAAAGGCTATGTGTGTCTTTCTTTGAGTCCTGCCAGAATATCAGTTTAATGTTCAGCCAAACAGGCCCAGGTTTGCACTGAGTAAGTAAACAGAAATATGAATAATTATAAAGTACTCATGATAAAGTAATTATAATTTCTTTGTGTTTGATTCCTATTCAAGACAATTACTTTATATATAGTCAATATAGGTACAGTGTTAAATTTTTTAACATTTTCTTTTTTTCTTCTTGAGAAGAGGAAAGGGGCAGAGGGGGAGAGGGGAGGGAGGGGAGAGAGGAAGAGGTGAAAGGAGAAAGAGGAGAGGAGAGAAAGGAGAGGAGGGGAGAGGGGAGTGGGAGAGGAGAGAAGGAGAGGAGAGAGGAGAGGAGAGAAGAGAGGAGAGAGGAGAGGATGGAAGAAGGGAAGAGGATTTTTTTTTTTAACATTTTCTAATGGTGGTGTGCCTCGTGATTTTTTTAATGAAAAAAGTGTGCCTTTGCACAAAAGGTTGAAAACCACTGTTCTAGGGTAAACTGTTAATAGATTCTATATTGTAAAATAGAACTAAGAAATGGGCTTCAGTGTGGTTGAGGCCCCTCTACCTTAAGTGGCCTCTGCAGCTCTCAATATTGACCTGTAAGCCATGTGCTTCCTTTTGCCAATGGCAATTGCCATTTTTCGTCATTGTAATAATTCTAAGAGGTGTATCTTATTTAGGGAAGAGTCAGGGGTAGCCCAGAGTCAGCAATTTGCTTCAGATCAGAGATACTACCGCCTGGTGGAGAACAGGACTCTGAGCTGGTCATTCCAGCACCCAGGTTCCCAAGTGATTGCCCAAGCCAGCACTGCTTTTAATACATTGGTAATGTAAGAAGCAGAAGCTTCCCAAACTGATTTGATTATGGAACCATTTTGAATGAATTAATGTTTGGGATAAGTTTTCCAAGGACACCTTTCGAGAAATACTTTGTGGCAAATGAGTCAGATGTCAGACAGAAAGGAGGTGGAAGAAAATTTGAAGGAAAACCTATTCATCAAGAACACAAGCAAAACGTGCTCTTGAATTAATAAGATACATGCATTATACCTTATTTTAGTAGTTATTTCTTGGTTTTAAAATTTGTAAATTCCAGCTCATTTCTGTCAAATATTTTCTTTGACATTCCAACTATTCACTTACCTAATAATGGGATATTATATAACTAGTTTTGATAAAATATATTCATATTGAGAGTGTTTAAGTTTTAATTTGCTGTGCCTATCAAAAGGCCTGAACTTTACATTTTGGCTGAGTTCCTTCTTCGTTGCACAGGGCTGAACTAAACTGTGTAGGATGTAGTATGCCTTATCCTGAACTAATAATGTCCAGTAGTACTCCCCATCCTCCACTGTCGTGACATGAAAATAGCCCCACTATTATAAATCTCACTCTAACAAAATATTAACTTCAGCAAGTACAGCAAATCCAGAGAAAAGCTGAAAGTTCAATAAAATATTAATTGAATAATAATATTAGTTCAACCGGCATTCTAGCAAAAAAAAAAAAAAATCCAAGATTGAACAAACCAGTTTCAATCCTATATGTCTGAGTTGTCCTTAATGTTTATTTCTATTCTGGTCTATGCTAATATGAACAGTTCTGATGCAAACTGCCAAAACACCATTTTCAGCCAAGAGGACTGAGCCCTGCATACTTTGCCAACAGCAGCAATAATGTTGAAATGAAGCAAAGTCCCTGACAGCATTAGGGTATTGGCTTCTATTTAAGGCAGCAGCCAAAAAACAAAAACAAAATAAACAAAAAGCCCCAACAAAACCATGAAGTATACCCAAGTCATTTTATCAAGTATGTACTTTAAGAAGCATGCTGTTTCCTTTTTAAAAATAATTTATTATAAAAAAAAAAATCCTGCTCCCTTTTACTGCTGTGTCAGCACAACAATGCAGCTTCATCTAGGTTAAGGTTATTAATACTCAAATAATTTTAAACCAAAACAACAACAACAACAACAACATCAACACATTGAACCGTTGTTTTAGAAACAATAGTCAAGGAAGTGAGAGTATGAACTCAGCTATGTCACAGCTTTCATTTCTTGATCGGAATGCCAATTACCATAAAATCGTCTGCCAGAGTCACTTCTTGGAGTTCTAACACGGACTCGGCTTGCTTTTTCAGTTCTACAATCCCATCTGTTTCTCCTTCTCTGGCCAAGGCAACTGGTTTGTACCTCTGACTGAAGTGAGTCAGAACCAGCCTTTTGGCTTGGCAGAGCTTTGCAAACGCAGCTGCCATCTGCGGGGTGCTGTGGCCATGCTCCTTTGCTTTGTCCATCTGGGAGTCATCCAGGGTTGCTTCATGGATCAGCAGGTCTGCTTCAAAGCACAGCTTCACTCCTCCGTCACCCACAACCCCAGAACAATCACCCAGAATGCAGATCTTTCTTCCAGTGATAGGCTTTTTTAAGACATCTTGGGGAGAAATCGTAACTCCGTTTTCCAAAACAACAGAAATTCCATTTTTCAGCTTCCCATAGGCAGGACCTGGCGGAACACCTAATGACGGAGGCAGATGACATCGGATCATGGGAATGGAATTTATGCTTTTTAAAGAGAATCCGTTTTATAGCACAGCAAATGAAAAGGCATCCAATTCTTTTTAGAATGGCTATAAATATTTTACTACCTTTGGAAAACAGTTGTGAACATTCAGTATTAAGTATTGATATTAGCAATGTCCTAGCACTTTCATTTTCTTAAAGCAAGGGTCAATGACATCTAAGCTCGAAGTCCCACTAAGACCTTAGTACAGTCAAGTGGATCATCTCGATTCTCTGCTATGCAGAGAATCTACATTTTCAGAGAGCTTTATTTGCTAAGCTAATTGATGGGTACAATTAGAGTCCACTTAAGTAACAATAAATTACTACAAATGAGTAACTTAAAAACTGTAAAAGGAGAGTGTTACAATCACAAAAGCAAGAAGAATCTCAAACAATCATATATAAGCAGAGGCAGTTCTAAGCATACCAAATGGGGCTTAAACCTCATTTAAGTCTAGAATACTCAATCACCGTTCCAGTCATTCCAAACAAGAGTGTGATCATTGGCTAGTCTGATGGCAGTGGTTTATAAGAACTTATTAACGTTAGTATCACAAAAGTTGGTATATAACCCCCGCCACCTGCTCAATTTGACTGGCTTAAAAAAAAAAAGTGTGTGATCATTAATTTCAACATATATCAGGCTTAAAGGTTCCAGCGGAGATATTAGACCAGGGATGTAGCGCAGCAATAGAATGCATGCTTTAGGGGCCGGAGAGATAGCACAGTGGCATTTGCTTTGCAAGCAGCCGATCCAGGACCTAAGGTGGTTGGTTCGAATCCAGGCATCCTATATGGTCCCCAGTGCCTGCAAGGAGCTATAGCCAGGAGTAACAACCCCTAAGCGCCGCCGGGTGTGGCCCAAAAACAAAAACCAAAAAAAAAGAACGCATGCTTTACATATGTGAAGTCCTGACTTTGATCACTGCCAAGCCTTCCACCTGCCTCCAGTGTGCATTTAAAAAAGCATTTCCACATTTTTAGAAAACAAAGTATTGTTGATTTAAGTCAGAATTCCTAATTGCTAGCACCTTGTTTGGGTTGGGGAAGAGATTGCTGAAATTAAGAAATAAACACACAAACCATTACCATGCTTTTTGTAGGTCCTGCCACAACTGTGTCAAGAAAGGCAATGGTACTAGAGGAGTAATGGGCCTGTACATTGTTCCAAGAGGTATGCCAAGATCCCTCTGGCATGATGCCTGGCACAGAGGAGGAGGAGGAGGAAGCCTTGAAAAGCCCAGCCATCTCCATGTGACTGCTTCCTTGTGTTCGGAACTCAGGAAGACAGCATTGATTGATACAGCATGTTCTGAACACCAAGTTAACTTAATCCAGGCTAACTGAGTAGGTAAGACTGATAGAGAAGGACTTCATAGTAGTTATGATTGCAGTGTTAATTAGGGCAAGACATTTCAAGCCCATGCCAATGAAACCATCTTCGAAAAAGGAGAAAAAAAGAAAGCCTAAAATGAAAGCTTCTAATCCAGAGGTCCTCAAACTTTTTAAACAGGGGTCCAGTTCACTGTCCCTCAGACCATTGGAGGGCCAGACTATAGTAAAAACAAAAATTATGAACAAATTCCTATGCACACTACATACATCTTATTTTGATGTGAAGAAACAAAACGGGAACAAATACAATATGTGGCCCACGGGCCATAGTTTGAGGACCACTGCAATCCCTGATCACCAGATTATCTGTGTGTGGTTTTTTGTTTGTTTGCTTTTGTTTTTGGGCCACACCTGGTGACACTTGGGGGTCCCCTGGCTATGCGCTCAGAAATCACTCCTGGCTTGGGGAACCATATGGGACACTGGAGGATTGAACCCGCAGTCTGTCTTAGGCTAGTGTGAGCAAGGCTGCCTTACCACTTGTGCCACCACTCTGGCCCCGATTGCCTGTGTTAAAGATGGACTAGACCATGCATTCAGAGAACTAAAGAAAGGATTCATAAAAAAACTTGGACTTTGCGCTGAAATGGCACTCTTTGCCCCCAAATATATTTTCCACTATGCTAATTTGGGCAAAGGAAATAAAGTGCTTAAAAGAGCTTAAAAGTGGGACCGGGC
>PVKC010015083.1:0-21755 GCA_004027635.1 Crocidura indochinensis | reverse complement strand
CTAGGCCATGCTAGTGGTATTTAGGAGGACATATTCAGTGGTGCCCCAATCATATGGTGCTGGGATATAGTCCTACAGTATCTTAATCTCTGTACCAGTTCTGAAATCACCACATTCTTTCTAGACAACAGGTGTGTCCTATAGATTCTTATTTCTTCCTTTTATGCCTATAGGCTCTGTAATGAAAACTGGCAAAGCCTGGGAGAGTCACTTTATATATATTATTGATGTTCAAAGCTGGTCTTGACCCAGAATAGAGAAAATCTATACTCACAGATACCCAGTGAATAATACATACATCAATTTCATTTTTCTCAGCTTGCTTTTATAACATCCCCACCCTGTGAAGTAGTATTTTATTGTAATAATCCAGTATACCTACTTTCCATTATGTCTAAGACTATTTAGAGTGAAATATAGACACCAGATAAGCCTTAGGTTGACATAAACAGAAAGAAGGAAGCAGAAGGCAGATGGCCAGAAAAAGAACATAGACGTCTAAAAAGCTACTCCCTGTGACCATCTCTGAAAGAAAGATGCAAGAGCAAGCTTGAGAGCAGTGATTTAAGATAGCCATTCAGCAAGATCCTGCACTCTTAGACACCCCTTCCCCCAGACCCAACCACAGCAATTTCTACACAGGCAACTAACCACATGCCTTTGTGTGACTGTAGGAAATGAAAGACAGCAACTGGATGAGGCCAGGACACCTGGAAAGCAAGAGCATTAACAAAGAAACAAAAACATCTATATGAAAGGTTGTAGAGATCCAATCTCTACCTTAATTTCGCTCTTCAGATCTCTGCATTGTAACAGCAACAAAGCCTCTAAAGTATGTAATTTTAAAATTATGTTGAACACAACATGCTTTGGTTTGATCCCTGACATTCCTAAGGTTCCTCAACTCCTTCCAATAGTGATCTCTGATTGCAGGGCCAGGAGTAAGCCTTGAGCACTGCTAACCGTAGTCCATCACTTTCTCACTCTTCCCCATTCCCCACAACTTCCCCCCAAAAAAGCCTAGAAAAACCAGATGGCTTCTTCCATGAGATAAGTAAATCTTACACAAAGAACTGGCTCTTTGTTAGAGTCTCTCCTGAACTCACCTGACTGCATTCTAGATTTCAAAGAAGTCTGAATGACCAATTATTGTGTGAAGAACAATTTGCTGGTCTCAATGTGGCAGTTTAAGGGTCAGATACCCACTAGAATCTCATCTAGACTAATATTCCATGAACCTGATGCAGATAAAAATTGTCTCCAAGCTCTTTCCTTAGCTCAAGCCACCTGCATGTGTGTAGCACATGTGCTAGCAGTACAGTGATAAGACAGAGACCACCCTTCAATGCAAGTCACAACGTGGGGTTTTATTTTCTTCACTAGTCAAGGGTCCAAGACTTTCACCTGGGAACAGGCTCCTAATCAAGGACCCAGAGTCACTTTTCCACTTGGGTTATATAGATTTACACCATCAATCTAGACCCTCTCTACCTATTACTTTCCTATTGGTTCTTGCTACATTTCATATAATATATGTTATATTTCACTGGGTCCCGCGTAATGTTATAGCTCAGACAACCTGCTTCCATAGTAACAGATATTGATGTTAATGTCCCCTTTTCCTATCTCCCATTCTTGAACCCACACAGAACATCCCAGACATCTGGTCCTGATTGATGAGTCTCTCTTTGTCTCCATCTCTATCTGGCACAGTTCCCTGCAATAGCACCAGGAACCAAACTCCCACTGGGAAATTCCTAGGACTGCTCTAGCACCAACTTGCACAAATTTGGATATAGCATATTGACAAAGAGAAAACAGCAATAACCTGATCTAAGAGAAGGTTGTCCTAATGGTAAGATGAAATCAGAAGACAATTATCCCTTTGATCTATGCAAAAACCAAGTTCGTCAACTTTAGAAGACGGACTTTGACAGCCAAGGTTGGACAGCACTTACCCAGGGACCAATAAAAAAAAGACCTTAGCCTAGGCTTTGTCCTAGGATCTGTACAAAAACCAATATCTCCAATCCCAGAAGTCCTACTTTGACAACTGCGATGGAATAGAATTTCTGGAAACAGAATGAAAAAACTCTATCCCAGGCTTTGTCCTAGGATTTGTCCAAAAACCAAGACCACCATTTATAAAAGACTGATTACAACAACAGTGATGGAGCAGAACTTCTAGAACTGTAAAAAAAGACTCTATCCTAGGCTTCACCCTATGACCTGTGTAAATACCAAGATCTCTAGTTAGAGAGGCCTGATTTTATCATCCACCACTGAGCAAAAGTTGCCTGGCACCATAAAAAGACCTTGGGGTGTGAAAAGGAGTATGTACAGAGCCAGTAGTTGGTCCCATGACAGTATGCTTCCAGGGCGAAGAAACCCGATATCTATTAGGCTGAGGGAATACCCTTTCTAATTTCTCCAATACTTACTGTGCCTTTGGGAAAAAAAGAACAGAAAAAGAAGAGACACAAACTTTTTTATGTAGTTGCTGGTTTGGGGGTTTTTTTTGACTGTTTTATTTTGTTTTGTTTTTTCTTTTTTCTTTTTTGGTTTTGTTGATGTTGCTTAGTTGTTTGTTTTATTTGGATACCTTTTCCTCATTTTTTCCTTTCTTCTACTAAATTGAAATTTATAACACCTAGATGGACTCCTTCCAGTTTGGGGGGTTTTCTTTTTCTTTTTCTTATCCTTTTTTATCTTCAACAGAACCACATAACTTGAATCATATAATTCAGCCTCATATATTGAGGGGAGAAAATGAATGATACTAGGAACAGATAGTCATATGAACAGTTAGTGGAAATAAAATATGATCAGACTTGAACACCAAACCAAAATTCAACAACAATAGAATTGAAACCCAATCTACATTAAGCTGTTCAAATGGGGACCAGATACACTAGCATTCTGGGGGATAAAGGAAGGAGATATGGAATGCATGCCAGGAATAACAGTGGAGGGAGGACAAGACTAGTGGTGGGAATGACCTTCATTCATTGTCACTATGTACCTTAAATATTACTTTGAAAGATTTGTAATTCACCTTAGCCAAAATAAAAATTAAAAAAAAATTGCTCCTGGCACCTCATTGCTGTTCAGGATTAAGATGGAGAAACACTCAAAACTCCACAATGAGGGACCAGAGTGGTAGTGCAAACTGTAAGGAATTTGCCTTGCCTGTGCTAGCCTAGGACAGACTGCGATCACATCCTTGGCATCCTATATGGTCCACCAAGCCAGGAGCAATTTCTGAGCACATAGTCAGAAATAACCCCTGAGTGTCACTGGGTGTGGGCCCCTCAAAAATAAAAAAATATAAAAACACACACATAATAAAACAGTCTTGCATGTAGACAAATATATATATATATATTTGTTTTTTATATATATATATATATACACAATATATATATATTTTATATATATATATACACAAAACAAAAAAACAACAAAAACAAAAATAACCTCCACAATAAAACTACATTTTCTTAGGAAAACAGGAAGAGTGAGTGAAGGGGCATGGTCCCAAATAACCAATACATAAAGCAACAGACAGATGAAAAAGTGACCACCATAACATTATCAGGAAAATGTAAAAGAAAACAATTTACACCTTCCATTGGCTTGAAAATGGCCATTAAAAAATATGTCAGAAGAGACAGTTTCCATGGCATACAGAAGAAAACAAAAGCCTCATTCACTGATGAGAATAGACAATCCCACTCTTGTATGGCATATAAAAATAAAGCAAAGACATCAACAACAATCCTTTGAACTTTGACTGCAAAATTGAACCTATTATGTAAAGGAAAGGAGAGGAAAAAGTAGACTA
Organism: Crocidura indochinensis; assembly: GCA_004027635.1. NCBI lineage: Eukaryota > Metazoa > Chordata > Mammalia > Eulipotyphla > Soricidae > Crocidura > Crocidura indochinensis. The sequence goes on along the minus strand of PVKC010015083.1, from coordinate 17,911 downwards.
TAAATGATATAAAGATGTGGTAGAGGGTCTTAGAAACTCTGATAGTCATAAAAGGACAATTATTTTGTACACCATAAGGATGGACATAGACATCATTGTGAACATTTTTTTACCTCAAAAAGAATAACAAAACAAAATTTTATAAGGAACAAATCAGTGGCATTGGTTTTACCTCTATTAGGACTGTTTAATGGAATAAGATATACCCCTAAATTTCAAGATCCACTAAATAAGTGTACAATAACACTGACAAGTGACAATCCAATCCCATTTGCAAAAATAGGAACAGAATTACAAGTACATGCAAGTATATTATAGTAGTCTACACTTATGTAAGAAGTTCACCACTGGTACATTACAAGTAAGTTCTGTCTCATAGTAGCTAACAGCAGAATAAATGTGCCACAGACAGGGTTTCAAAAATATTTCTCAGTGTGTTAAGTCACAAGATGCAGGAAATTACCGAGAGGGGAAAATGTAAGAAAATAAAATTATAGACATTTTATTTCCAGATTACAGGAAGATTCTTTTATAAATATATGAACATTTTCAGGAAATATATTTTTCCCATGAAGAAATATTATAACTACTGAGAAGAGAATAATATCTGCTGATATTTACTAGGTAATGCAGTCCAGGCTATTACCATTGTGGCAGTTCCTTTCTTCAGGGACTATAGCAGTCCAACACTATCTTCAACATCCTCTGACAGAAAGGGCCCAGCTCCATGACTACAATCATATAATATAAGCAGTTAAATCCTCTCAGGTGATGTCATACTTCAGGGCTGAATCTTTAGGCATTTTCCTCATAAAACAAGGTGGAGTTGAGCCCTCCTGTATCTGTCCTACCATTGGAAGCACTGACTGCCCCTACCCACTGCCGCAGTCTTCCCAAGGGAAAAATGGTCCAGTTTGGCCACCATGCTCCAAAAGAGAATAATGTCCACTTCAGGTCAGCTTCCTTACACAAGTTCCTACAGTTCAAGAACTTGATCTCATTAAACTTTTAAGTCACCTAATTTTTTTTAGATACATAAATCCTGCAGCTGTAGGGCACCTTAATATCCTGTAGTGTCAGCTCTGTAGTATTGTTGGAAAAGTTAAATAGTACTCTACCCACCTCCTTAAGTCTACCCAGTGGTAAAGAAGGCTCAGCTAGCTCCACAGTCCAATAAAACTTTAGACTGACTTTTACAGTACCATGAAGAGATACGAATTGACTTGTGTCAATCTAAGATTTAATAATTTTAGTGTGTTTTGTATTGTAAAAAACAATATGAAATAAATGTGTTTGTGTTTGCATAAAGGTATGATATAGAGATAAATGGGTGACTGGGGATACTGATGAAGAGGAGATCACATAGTGGTAAAAATGGTGTTTGAACACTTAGTGCCTAAAATTGCTGTATTGTGAATAACTTTTTAAATCATGATGCTATAATACAGATTATAAAAAAGATTACACCTACAGCTGGTTTTCAGGTGAGCTCTCTATGGAATTAATCTCTCAGTCTTTTAGAAGCCCACCATGGGCTTCCTGCTTCCTCATCTTAATTTGTGATCCTTCTATGGCTATCTACACAGATTATAACTCGCATGCATTTAGTTCTATAGAAAGATAAAAGAAAGATTATTACATTGTATAAGTTTGCATTCACAAAGTCAATTGGTGAGAAACTTCTGATTTCTGGCAAATTCAGTATATGATGCTTTATATCATCTGAATGAGAAGCTATGCTTTCCTTTAAGTTCTGAAAAAATAAAAGGAAATAACAGCTAGGAAGGTCAAATCAAATAATAATTCTCTTTTGTTTCAAATCTTTTTTGGGTGTGTATTGATTGGAAACTAACTCAGTAATTTAATTAGAAATACAAGCCTTTCTCTTTCCCTTAGGTTCAGATCAAATTTAGCATTTTTCCCTAGAATTTCTTATGTTGAAGCTATAACTATCAGAGAAGACCTGAACTTACAGGTATCCTCTATTTTTTTCTGGAGTAATTATAAATTAAAGATCAGAGATAAAACCACATCAATATATTCCCAGAAGTCTTGAAGAAGCAATAAATAAGAATATGTGGAGAACAAATCTGAACCACATGAATACAAACACAACACACACACACACCAAGACTATCACCACCATTTCCCCAATTTACCATGATTTTTTTTAGGAAATGCAGAATAGGACTCTTAGGTGAATTCCCAATACATTCTTTTGGTTTCTTTGAAAGTACACTGTCAATTTACTTAAAAACTCATAAATTCCACAACAAAAATGTTGATGAAATAAATCTATGCAGCAATTTTATTTCAATGTAAAACATAGAAAAATACTGTGTTTCTATTTGGAGGTAACTTTTATTAAAATAGCACATAATAAATGTTTATGCTATAAAGATGAAATATTCTCTTCTCTGGGGCCAATGTATCCAGAAATATTAGAATAGTGACCATATTTATTCTGGTGATATAAGATCTCAAGAAGAATTGGTGGGGCTGGGGCAATAGCACAGCAGTAAGGCATTTGGCTTTACGTGGCCAACACAGGACAGACCCTGATTCAAATCTCAACATCCCATATTGTCTCCTGAGCCTGTCAGGAGTGACTTCTAAGCGCTGAACCAGGAGTAACTCCTGAGTGCCACCAGGTGTGACCCAAACCCCCCCCCAAAAAAAGAACTGGTGACAAGAGCAAAAAAAGCATTCTTGGTTTGCTGCCATTAGGCATTTATGTTAGACTTGACCACACACAAATAAAATAGCAGCTTTGGATTTTCAAGTTCATGCAAGGATTTACCACAGAGGGATAAAAGTGTATGGACTACCCAGAGTGGTTAGGCCAAGAGACCAGACAAAGGAAGGGATGTTTGACTTGCATTCACTTATTTAATCTGGACAACCCAATCAGAATGTAGCAGGCAGTAAAAGTCCATTTTTCTCCAAATTCACACATATTTTTCACATATTAAATGATGTCAGACCACAGAGGGTTTTGGTCTGCTGTTCTCTTCTTACAGTAAACAGAAGTAGTTGCTCAAAACTGTTACAAAAGAAGTATAAAGAAGAGGAAAAGACTTGAGCTCAAAATCCTAGTAATTCCAGAGTCTTGTTGCTAAGCGAACAACAGTCTTTGCTTTGTCATTAAGAGAATAGTCTTTGAACCTATGTTTCCTGGGCCCAAATCATACCTCCATGATGGTTTAGATTAGGAAAAGCTACCTAAAGTATTTGTGTTTCAGCTTCAGCATCTGGACAAAAGGAGAATGCTACCAGGTATCAGATATGATGTTCTGTGGGTTTAGCGAATTATCGCATACAGAGCCTATGGAATAGTACCTAATTTAGTAAAATAAAATTAAATCAATTACTGTCATTGAGAAACCTTTTCATTGCTTTCACTATCCAGTTTCCTCCTTTCAACAAATTAAGGGGAGGAGGGGCAAAATACAAAAGAGCTTCTTTCCCCAGCAAACAAGAATTTCACAAACTTTGAAATATCTGAGTGGTTATCACCTTTCTTTAGAATTTTATGTGAGAAAAAGAAAGCTAGGAAGTCATAGAGACTTGAACAGGCACAAAGAAAATTTCAGGGAACAGAGAGGCCTGGAGGCAGAAAGAAAGAAACATTTTTAAATGTTAGCAGAAATTAGAAAAGAATATAAGGTGAGAAACAACTCCTTAAGCAGCAGCAACACAAAAAGAAATCTGAACCTTCTCTCATACTGATTCTGAAGCAGTTGTCATTATTGGTACTTGTTTACTTTCAATGCAATTTTTTTCCTTTGGTGTAAGAGAGAAAAGGGTAAAACAAAAATACTATTTTTCTTCCTTTTTTTTACACTAATTCATTTTTTTTGAGAATTTTCTTTCTTGATTATATTTCTTTTAAAATGTTGCCACAAAGTTGATCCCTAAACCTGAAGGATATTTGTAAGTATGCTTTTTTGGTCAGACTAAATAATATTAAGAAGGGCACAGAACATGACAAAACAAGAATTTCTCTCTTGTTCCTGCTATATTGTCACTTATAAAATAAATAAAAATTAAGCTACAATTTATACAATTTTTATTGGATTGAAATAAAAAAGTAATTATCTTCAATAGTTAGGGTTTTGTTATGTCAGGCAATAATCAAACCAACCTATTAGCATTTTCTTTACTTCTGTATTGAAAATAACCTACGATATTTATGTTTTTCTAAATAGCTACCAAAAATACTTTACAGAACATCTGGAATCCTGTTGCAGGTGCTAAAGTAACCTATAAACTGAAACTCAGAAAATTTTCCTAAACTGAATTATGCCTTTCCATTTCTCTCATTTTTATTTAAATCATTTCATCACAAATAACATTTTATTTCTTGGATTTTGCATTTAAAGTAATAAAAACCAGAACACTCTTGATGTGAGTGTATGTATACTACATGCTCTAGAATTGCACACCATTTAACAGACTTCCAGAAAAAATCTTATGAATTTAAAACTTTCCCAAAACACTAAGCAATTCCTGTATTGATGGGCCTATCAATTTTTCCAAGATCCATCATCTGTTCCTCACAGTATATATGTCTCTTTTCTAAAGTTTAAATTAATATAACTGAAAAATTATCTGTTACTAGAACATTATCTTTTCTCCACCATGCCTCAATACACTTAAAACTCTCATACAGAGAAGAGAATTATACAAAATGTTCAGGTTTATAGCTTTAGAAATTATGCATTAAATTGTCTGAAATATTTCCTAATTCTCTTTTTCTCCCTGTTCTATATATGCAACATCCCTGTGAAACCAATTTTAAAATGCAATTAAAAGACTTACGTGGGAAGTGCACTGTTAGTTTGTGTAGTTAAATAAAATATTTCTTCTTAGTATCTTTACATTTTACCATTGCAAAAATTATTTAATCAAAATAAAATTTAACATTACTTTCTTGAGCAAATGAAGTGTTTTGGACTCTAAAAATGATTTTTTATCTATTTTAATAAATATTTCAAAATAAATAATAAAAATTAAATCCCATAGCAATAAACTTTTCTTATTGGAGAGTAAATTCATCATTTTTTTATTTAAAGGAAAATGCATCTCATAGCTGATATAATTGACCATAATACATTTTTTTCAAGATGATGGAAAGCAAAGTTATTAAAACATAGAAAGAAAAACTAAAAAATATGGAAGATAAAAATAAATAAAAGAAGAAAAATTTCAGAATCAACTATATTTGTGAAAATTATTGTATCTCTAATAAAGTCATTGATACAAATGCAGGTTTAATAAGCTCTTTTCTAAAAATAAGAGATAAATATACCATAAAAAGGTCTCTGGTGTGTGTTGCAATTGTTGTTTGCATAGGCACAGCAAAATATGGGAGAAATAGAAAGGAAAAACCTTTGGCCTAAAACTCAGGGAGATCTTACCCATGAATATTCTGGAATAAAACCAAATCTAGGCTCCAGGCATACTAGGTTGTCCAACCCCAAGTCTTTCTCTGTGGTTCCAGTAAAAGCTCTTCCAATCCATGTTGTTGCTGTCAGGTTTCTTGTTGTTAGGGATCCCAGTTTTTGTACAAATCCTATGTCAAATTCAAGGTGACCTTGAGCATCTTCTGGCTTCATCTCACAATTGATGGCAATGCAGGGAACCCTGCCCTGAAAGCAAGTTGTTGCTATTACAGACTGTAGCATCTCTATACAGTGATATAGCTTCGTGGGTTTCAAGACCTTTCCATGGGAGAGAGTGGGACATGAGGAGACTGGAAAACGGAATATTAATGTAGAAAGAAAAATTACCGTGCACGATGCATGGGGATCCACGTCAGATGAAGCGAGGACAAATGTATTGATTCAGCTGAGATTTATAAAGTAACTTTGGAATGCAAAGTAGTTTTCTTGGGGAAACAAAGAAAATGGGATCTGGTTGGAGTAGCACAATAGAAAATTCTAGCTAAAATCTACATGTTAAAGAAGGAGTTTGTTGTGGGTAGGTTTTCTGTTTTGGGTAAAGAAGAGGGAGCTAGAGAAGTGGGAAATTCCTTGAGTAAGTTAACAATTATCAGGGAAGAGGAAAGATGTTTTTGGAGTTTTGGGAGAAACTGAAAATTGCTTTTATCCTGAGTTTGAATTATTGAGAAAAACATCCTTGGCACCAGTATTGCGCAGGTCAGAGAGACTGGTCAGTGAGGGAGTTTTTAGCAGGAGTCTGATACTGTTTTCCTTTGTCTGAAGGGGAAAATACTGAGGCCTGATTTCTTAAAGGGAAAGAGTGAGATATTACAGTTATGTATGAAATTGTAGCCAGACTATCCACACAAAGGGGTCAGCTGATTTGTGACTATTCAAAGTGGGCTTTTCTTGGCAATTACAAATTTTTCTCAGGAGTGCAATTCACCTTTTGGTTTTTGCACTTCCTGAGTGGGCCATGTCATGTTGCTGTTACCAAGTTGTCAGGGCATCATAAGAACCCTCTCTGGAACCCTGCCCTGAAAGCAAGTTGTTGCTGTTACCAAGTAGTCAGGGTATCATAAGAACCCTCTCTGGAGTAAGCCTATGTCAGGACAGCAGTAGGGCCGTCGCTGGTAGAAGTTCGATTTCTGGTGATAGTGTAGAAAACCGTGGATGTTTCCATAGAAAGTATCCAAGGTTCAGGGTGAGAATGGTCAATTTTCAATCTTCTGAAGCATAAGCCAAGTCAATATGACAAGTGTTCAAGGTGTAAGGCTTCACTGCAGTATAAAATGTATGTATTCCTATCTCTATTAGAACTAGTTGAGGGGCCAGAGTGATAGCACAGCAGTAGGGCATTTGCCTTGCTCATGGCTGACCTAGAAGACACCGTGGTTCAATTCCCCAGCATCCCATATGGTCCCCCAAGCCAGGAGCTATTTCTGAGTCCATAGTCAGGAGCAACCCCTGAGCATCACCGGGAGTGACCTAAAAACAAACAAAGAAAAAGAACTTTTTTACACATGCAAGATTTCACCATTTTAATGTGCCTATGCAAAAAGAAACAATGCCACAAGGTATTACTGGTGTGTATGGGGGCAGAGATAACAAGACCAACAATCTCTATAACCTGATTCTAACATGAGCTCTAAACACTAGAGAAACTTATCTACCAGAAATTCCTACTAAACAGATCCCCAAAATTTGGGGAAATTGCCACTACATAAAAAGATATTCAATAAGGATTATACCTGTTAAGGAAATACATCTAAAGAAATATTCAAAAGATATATACATGTTCCTTTAAGTCTTTTGAAATAGTCTGGAGTGAGTGGTAAAATCTGGTAAAGTTTAGTTAGCTTCAGCCTAGATTTGGTCTTGTGAAGTCTAAAAAATGGCTTCCAGCAGTCACATATCAGGAAATGTCATTGAGCCAGGGGCTTCTTAGAAACTGAATCTGGTAGCAAGCAAAAATCTACAGTGAAGGGAGTTGAGGGGAAAAGCAGCCGCCAAGAGGAAATCAGTAGTCACAGAGCATCAACTTCTTCTCAGGCTGAAAAATCTATGTTTTCACTTTGGAAACTGGATAGCAGCTGGCTGAAGTGGGAGGAATGTTCTGCTTCATGAGAGTTATGAACTGAGGTTAAAAAGACTTAAATGGGGAGGGGGGATAAAAGATAGTGGGTGAAAGAGTGAAGGACTAGAAAAGAATTTGTAAGGGGGGAAGAATTATATATACTAAGGGTTATATATGACAGGGGGAAGAACAATATATAAGATAGACATTATAGATAGATAGACAGATAGATAGATAGATAGATAGATAGATAGATAGATAGATAGATAGATAGATAGATAGATAGATAGATAGATGATAGATAGATAGATAGATAGATAGATAGATATTACAGACGAACATTAGATAGACATTGAGATGGCCAATACATACACTCATGGACACACATAGACACTAAGATTGATTCATGGGTTTAGTTGAAAAGTTGACCCAGGTGAAATGGAACAGAATATATAAAAATTATGAAGCCAGCTAGTCACATGGATAGGTTTTCCATTTTCTAGGCCAATCATGATTGGTGAGGGTAAATTTTACTGAAGAAAGACTTTTTGGTTAGATTGTGTATAGAGTATAGAGCATTCTTTAAAACAATCATGATTTTTAAGTCTGGAAAACTAAGTGATATATAATGAACACTGTAAGAGGAGTCTATACCATGAAACATATAGTCTAAAAGGTCTTTTTCTTTCCTAAAAGCAATCTAAAATTTTGAGTAATAAGGTATAATGGTAAACTATCTACAATGAAACCAGATTAAAATAACGTAACCAATAAATGAGCTCTATAACAGGAGTTTATGGAGTGCAGTCAATATTCCATTGCTATATGTGGACATAAATATTAGATTATATTAGCAGGCATAATCTAATCAAATAGAAAATGAATAGATTAGAATTTTTGTCATGACATCATAATGAGTCCTATCTTTTTAATCTACTATAGTATAGCACTATGATGTTGAACTGGGGTGACCAATACATATCTCCAAGTACCAATGTGGACAAAGAGATCAAGGAGTTATTATAGACATAGTAAAATTAAGACATTAAAACTACTTTATAGCGAACACTGTAGTGGGAATCCAAATGTTTCCAAGTGCATTCTGCATCTGCTTCTGTGGATAAAAGCATCAGAACATTTTATAGATATTAACAAAGATCATTTGATTGGACACCTGCTCAAACTAAACAGCTGTATCCACTCTTTACTGGAGAGTTTAATCCATTGACATTTAAAGAAACTATTGATAGAAAGGCTATTGAGTCATTACATTGTGAAGAGTTATTGTTTCAATTGGGGATTTAGTTTGTGTAATTGCTCTTTGAGTAGCACAATTAGGATAGGTTCAGTTAGCACATTATTGCAGGTTCTTTTTATCTGAGAATGTTTTTAACGTCTGCTCCTATGTAAATGAGAGTTTCACTGGGTAGTAGACTCTAGGTTGAAAGTTTCTTTCATTCAGTAATTTGAATATGTCATTTCACTTTTTTCTTGCCTGGATTGTTTCAAATGGAAGATCTGGTTTGATTCTTATGTTCTTTCCTTTATACTTGAGGATTTTTTTTCTCCCTTACTGCTCTAAAGAGTTGATCTCTCTCTTTGTTTTTTGCCATTTGGATTACCAAATGTCTTGGTGTTGTTCTGTTATGGTCTATTTTGTTTGCCACTCTTTTGCCTCTTGGATTTGTATAGAAACCTCTTTGCCAAAGATGAGAAAGATCTCTGTTATTATCTCCCTCACTACTGTTCTTTCCCTTTCTCTTGTTCTTCCTTTCTAGAATTCTTTAATTTGGAGATTATTTCTCCTGTCTTTGTTCATAAAATACCTTTTATTTTCTTCCAGGATTTTGTCTCTCCTTTGTTTTTTGACTGCTTTATCCCAGATGGCTTGTAATTTGTCTTCAAGTCACAATCTATATGATTCTCACCTGTGTAATTCTACGACTATGGCTTATTAATACGTTTTTTAGTTCCTTCTGTTTCATTTGTATGGATTCTCTCATCTTCTGAAAGAGTTCTTCGAGTTGTTGAATTGTTCATCTATATTGACTCCTAGATTTGCATTGCTAAGCCATTAAGTATTGTTTTTATGATCTGGAGATTTGCATACATTTCTCTCTGTAATTCCCACAGTAGATATCTTCTTAAGCCTCTCCATTGAACTTTGCATTTAGTTGTTTGGAGTGCTGGATTTCTTGGGTTATTGAAAGAAGTGCTAGATACAATCTGTAAGGAAGTCTATGATATAAATTGAAATGACTTGGTCTGGGGAAATGAGGACTGATGGGAGGAAAGGTTTTAAGATCACAGATACATTGATGAAAGATCTGTATATTTGTAAGCCAGTTTGAGTATATTGTGTAAGAACTGGAGAAAATGAACCAGAAAAAAACGCTCCTCCCCGAAATTGCCATTTAATGGATAATTGAAAGAAATAACAACCTAGGAAAACAAAGAAGTGGAAGAAAATTAAGAGGAAAACTTCAGGGAGTTTACAGAGGGTTACCAACAGTGAAAGCCTAACAGCGCTTTAAGGACACAAAGTGAAGTTTTCACTGTTGAAATCCTTAAGAAGAGGACTAATGAGGGGCCAGGTTGTGGCGCTGGAGGTAAGGTGCCTGCCTTGCCTGAGCTACCTAGGACGGACTGCGGTTCGATCCCCCGGTTCCCCATATGGTCCCTGTGTCTGCCAGGAGCGACTTCTGAGTGAATAGCCAGGAGCAACCCCTGAGCGTCACCGGGTGTGGCCCAAAAACCAAAAAAAAAAAAAAAGAAGAGGACTAATGACCTTAATGTGTCACAGAGTAATAGAGGCTAAAACAAGTTTTCAGTGAGTGAGAGATGTCTAAGAGGCAAAAGAAGAGAATTGCTGTCACAGATAGTCTGACCTAATTGAAATGATGCTCATCTCCCATTTCTTAATTCATATTCACTCTATAAATGAAAACAACAAATATAATCTCTCTGAATCACCACTTGTTCACAAGGGAATTCAAGTTCAAAAGGAAATTCTAAACATCTGATAAAAGATTTTTTATCTAGATTAAGATAGTAATATAATTGGGTGACTAGAAGGATGATGAGCATGACCAATGTCCTATGATTCCATTTGAATTCAGTTGTGATGGTTGATGTGAATGCAACTGTACTGGATCCATGAGGTGACAAGTATATAGGTGAAAGACATCATGATGAGAGTGACAAATACAAGGAGTATAATCCTTTGTAATGATGGTGGCCAATAAAGTTCTAACTCAAGATTGTTGTCATTGTTGTTAATATTGTCTTAATGGTAAATAAACATTTCATTTCAAACTTGGTCTAAATGCTTTTGATAATTTTCTGCATAAAATCTCTCATTACTATATATTCTTTAGAAAGCTTGGCTGTGAAGTAAAATAGAGTAATAAGCAGGACATGAGAAGCTGAAAACTGTGAGTTTTATTTTCCTTTTTATTTGGAGAGCTGTATATTTGTTTTAATGTTGTTTATTATCTTAAGAAAAAATACATCTGCGCAATTTGCAAATATTGGAACCTGGGTTCTGAACAAGAAAGGACTCCATTTTGAAAAGGCCACATGACAATCCTCTTTTAGGTTCTGATAAAAGAGAAATGCCATTTTATAAGGACCATATGATGTAGTTCTTCACATGAGACTAGATTCCTCAAGCCTATGTCCATTTACACTGTCCCAAGCAACCTGGTCATACTAGGCAACCTATCTAGAAGGGACACACGGCAGCAGTAATAAGGTATCCTTAGACAACATTCATTCATTTTTAAAATCATCGAAAATCTAGGACCACCCTATATCCCTTCCCTATATAATCCCATTCATGACCTTGGGTAGGGTTGATCTCTTTTGAGAGATAACCCTGACCTGGTCAGTTAGGAGCTGTTGGCAGATAAAATAAAAAAAAATTTTTGGGGGGGGCCACGCCCGGCAGTGCTCAGAAATCACTCCTGGCAGGCTCGGGGGACCATATGGGACACCGGGATTCAAACCAATGACCTACTGCATGAAAGGCAAACGCTTTACCTCCATGCTATCTCTCCGGGCCCGACAAAATAAAATTTTGTTCAGTTTTACTCCAATTGTGTGGTTTCATCCTTCGATTCCAGATTCTAGCATAAGCTAAAGAGAAGAAACCAAGGAAGAAAGAGAAACTGTAAATGAAGGAAAACAAGATAATGATTGATGAGAGTAATCTAAAGGAAGATCAGTGATGGAGAGATTAGTTGAAGAGATTAGACTCATTTATAGATATAAAAAAAATTCCCTTCCTCTAGATGTAGAGACAAATTCTGAAAAAATAACCAGAAAGAAGAAAAGGACCGAGGAAGCTTAAAATTCTCTTACAATTCTATAATCTGAATCTCTACAATTTCCCCCAGCAAGTCATCTTTGCCATTCATCAGTCCTCTTCACATAGCCCAGAAAATCTCTTCCACAGTGGTCAAAATTCAAACCAGCTCTAAAATATTTTCTTGCAATTGTGCTAGTAATGGATTAATTTCCTTTGCCTCTTTCCTCCCCTCACAGACAACTCTGAATTTCATTGCAGGATTTATTCATATGAATAAATCTACAAGTAGAATCGCAGACAACTATTGGAAAGAGCAATTTCAAGGGCCTTTAGACCAGCCCTGTAATGGGCAGTGACCTATTTACCCTTCAGTTGAGATGGGTCCTGCCAAAAGGCTCAGCATGTATTTTTGTACTGTCTAGGAATTTAGAAAGGTAATGTGAGATGCCTGGGCAAAAGATGCAGTGTCAGAGCAAGTTTGACTTTCATTATATGTATTTCTGGGTTATCTTAGGCTGCAGTGATTAGAATTTTAAAATGAAATCTCAGGACTACAAAAAAGTAAAGAAAAGAAGAAAACCTGCTGTTTTCTCCACAATGAGTATGAGTACAAAAAGTCAGCTACTGCTGAACTTTGCAGCCTACCTCAACTGAGTCACTCAATTTGTACACTACCCAGTGACCTTGAAGTTCAAAAACTGAAAAGGGTGATTCAATAAAAAACTGGAACAAAATGTCTTATATTATGACCTCCAGTAGTCAGTGCCTCTTTTTTGATTTAGCAATATGCAAAATAGTCACGTTTTTTGTTTTGTTTTTACAAATCTGGCAAGTCGTATATTGTTATTCTCAGAAATAACTATCTACAAACAGTGGGGAACTTTATATCTCTCTCCCTGATTGTTGAGAAACTTTTAGAGAACTGGGATTGCTGCTGTCATCCATTTTCTTATTTCTGAAATTGGTTACAAGGATCATATAATAGGATTTAATGCATAGCTTTTGCACCAGGTAATGAATGATCTTATAAATTATTACATGTGCCTTTATTGTTTCTTTTTTGTTTGCTTTTTCTTTTTGTTTTAGGGCTATAGCCAGAGGTGCTCATGGGGTAATTCCTGGCTCTGCTCTCAGAAATCATTCCTGGCAAACTCAGGAATGCCTGGGATCAAACCCAGGTAGACTGCATGCTAGGCAAACACCATTCTCACTGTGGTATCATTCCAGCCACCTTCTTCAATGTTTCTAAGTCAATACAAGATACAAATTGTACTGTACAAAGCCAATAATTTACTCCTCAAGGAACCTGATTACCCAATATCATTTTAAGTATGACCTAGTGCCTATTAAAATAGGGGGAAGAAGGAAAGATTAAGAGATGACTCATTATTTCCTTACATAAATTCAGTGGAGAAAGTGGGTATCCAGCCCCATTTTAAGAAGAGAAAAGGGATACTTTAAGTTCTTAATAATAAATTCATTTTCTCAGGTATACTAGAAGACTCACTATCACTTTTCCCTATGCTAATGAAAGGAGACTATTGAAAAATAGGGCTGTGATACAAAAAGCTGAAAGGATATAGAGAATCACTAAGCACTGACTATAATACAATTTACCTAAGCCTATGTTCATGGTGAAGACCCAAACCAAAAGTTTCTCCTCTCTTTTATGTTCTGGGAAATAGCTTACTGTAAATAAACTCATTCCAAAATAATAAAACTCTCATAGATACTTTCCTTGCTTATCAATGACTATATTAAATACAAACTTCCAATCTTTTATAAGCAAAGGCCTGAAAAATTCACTCTGCACCGTGCCAATCTGGACAAAATAAGTGTTCATTTTGACCTACCCAAATTTCCTGACTTTTCTTGGCCAATAGGTCCTTGAGTTTTAAGATACTCTAAGCCTGAGTCATTAACTCTTAAAAACTGCTCCTAAAAATGTGCTGATCACAAAGATACACATTCCCCAATGAACTATCCAATTATAACACCTGTTTTTCTTCTGCCTCACAGCTAGGTCTTTCTAGAATTTCTAAGCATCCTCATCATTGGAAAAGAAAGATATTTTTCCTCTGGAACTACAAGGTGCTCATAGAACTTATCCACTGAAAATTCTCCTCTTGCAATATTTCTTTTAGATAAAGTCACTCCTTACCTAAGTCCTGGTTTGATTTTATTTGACAGTATTTCTGTTTATATTTAGCTATCACTTTTGGCATATCTTTCTTCATAGAGAACAATTTTATCTGCAGTAGCGTTGTACTTAAACGAAGGCCCTGTGGATAAATAATCTGAGTATCCTCTACCTCAAAACTCAGAGAACTTTGTAGTTCTTATTTGATTTGTGGCTAACTTTGTAGAATACAATATGCTGTGTGCATGTAATGAAGATAATATATCATTCAAAGCAAGAAAAGTGAAGAGATGACCTGGCAAATCAAAGTACATAGCTGGGTAGTTTGCTAGGAAGTGGACGGTGACTGGCCTGGGGATCAGGTGCCCCGTGGTCCAATCCCACAGCTCAATGACCTTTAGAAGATGACTTACTCTCTCTGGGGCCCCTGTCATTTTATCTGTAAAATGAGGGGACTGAACTTCATGATCTCTAACCTCCCTTCCAGCTCTAGAAGTCTATGATTCTAAAACAATTTAGAGTAAATCATAAAGATGGACCTTCAGGCAATCAGATCAGGAAAGGTGACTGCAATGAGCGCTACATGATGTTATGGCCAGGGCCGTAATGAGATTTGTAATTAAATATAACAACATGGGGTCATAATCAGATCTCATGCTTCAGAAACCACATTAATCATGATGGGGATCAGGTAGGTCACTCTCCCCAGAACACAATAGAGACCTTGAAAAGCAAAGTGAAGCCTCCTTTCCCCTCTACTGCTCTGGGCATTGGTTTTTAAGAGGGAATGCTTGAATTGGGCTGGAACACTTGAGATTTAATCTTTAGCATCACTTAAATAAAATGATAAATTCCTATCTAAACTTTCAAACTTATCCTAGGATTCTCTCTAAATTCAAGATGAAGAAAATGTCTAAAATATATTTTTATATATTTAAAATGTCCTTAAAAGCTACCAAAGATTACCTGTCAAAAAATATTTTTTAAAAAAGACTAGTATATTTACTGCTAATCTACTTTATGTCTGATTTTATCTCAAACTTGTGGTATTTAAAATACTTTTATATATTATATAAGTGATAAAAAACGGGTGACCTGTAAGGACTGTAAAGATTTGCTTGCAATTCTGACATACAATCAAGTGAAAGGATTGGAGTTTGCATACGTAGATATTGGTGTGCCCTGGGGGGAATCTTTTAGAATTGACACTCTATTATTATTATACTTTAAAATATTCTTGTTTCTGTAGCAATACATTACAAAACGATAAATTCTGTCTGATGTGTGATGATGTGCCTGTATGTGGTTGTTGGAAGAACAGGTGTTAGTTTGGATGAGAAAGAGGAAACAAATATGGAAGAGTAAGTGGTAAGGAGGCCTTCATTCTGAACATTTTTACCAGGAGGAGTTGGAAAAAGGAAAGGGAAAGAGAATCATCCTCAACTTCCTTGGGGCTCACATCAAATGCTGCAGTTCTCCTAAGCCTGCAGCGAGCCCTGAGGCACAGAGACAATAAGATGGCAGAGTCTGATAAATGCACAAACCTGCTCTGTCTGATTCAAAGCTAGCATCTTAGTGAATGCTGTATATTTTAGCAGTCGATATTTCAAATAATGACATTTAGCCACATTTAATTCTCTCTCTGTCTCTCTCTCGATCTCTCTCTTTTCAACACACACACACACACACATACACACTCATACACACACACATACACACACAAACACTACTCACAAATATCAGAGCCTCTTACATGGTATTTGGAGAGATACACGTAAGATCTAGTTTGTCACTGGTCTGAGTCCAGGGCTTCTAAGATCCTACTCTTGTTCTCAGAGATGTCCCTTTAAAAGTTATCTAGGTATACTCTGCGATTTTCCCAATCCTTCCTCCCCTTGTTAAAAACTATTATGTCTTCTGCCCTTCCAAATCAGAAACTTACTTAGAGCTAGTCTTACAATTGAAGTTAAGTTGAGCCACAGCTCCTGCCCTCAAGTCAAGTACAGAAAGCTAAATAGCTGATTACAATTCAATTCAATTCTGCAGATTTATAAACTTCGACCCTCACCTCAATCCTGCAGCAGAATCTAGCAATAAGAAGATTTTTCTTGAAACCTATTTCTCTGAGAAATAAATACTAATTTAGATATGACTTGAAGTTCTTGGATTGACTCTGGTAACTTATGACTATGGAATCTACCTCAAGGTGTTACAAGCAACACCTCATAAATAACTGAAGGCCACTAAAGTCTAAATTATTTTGTTATCACACTAAAGGGTATTTGAAATAATTCTTTTATTATCCAAATATGTAGATTACTTTCCAGAATATGGTTCATTATATAAATTGACGTTAGCCAATCTCTATCTTTCTGGTGTTATGATCAGGTTTTAGCAAATTCAACCATTCAAAAGAGCTTTTAAGGTGGAAGGGAAAAATATCACCAAGTCCAGTCAAAATAGTTGTGACTAAATAGTAGACTTTAAGATATTAAATTCACTACACTAAAATGAAAGCATAGACTTTAGAGATATTAAAGTCACTAAATTAATTTTAAATTCATTGCTTCACAATCTTACTTTTTTTTCAAATATTTTTGTATTTCCCTAGTTGGATAATCAAAAATGGCCTTTCCAAAGAATTTGTCATTACAATCTTCCTAACCTGTGAATATGCTATGTTACATAATAACTGTATTGTTATTAAGCACAGGAACTAAGAATTTTAATGTTGCAAATAAATTTAATGTCTACAAATGGACATAATGTTATAATAAGAAAACTGGAGAGACTATTCAGTGTGGGCACAATATATACAAAAAGAGGGAAGATAGGAGGAAAGAACCAAAGATAGAGCAGCAGGAAAAGGATGAAACCCAATTTTAATGGCTTTAAAGATGCAAGAATATACTAAAAAAGTCAAGGAATATGTAGTGTTTAAAAATTGGAAGGAATAAGGAAATGATTTTTCTCTTTAATCAATTCATAAAAGTATAAGCCCTGTGAACACCTTTATTTTAGCTTATGTGGACTATGTCAGACTTTCTCTGTCCAAAAGGAAGACCATAAATCTATATTATTTTGTTATTAAGTTTGTGGCAATTTGTTACAATATTTTTATTAAAATTAATAGAGATGTTACATGGACTAGAGAGAAAAGCTGCTGAGGACAAGAGCAGTGGCTCAGGGAACAGAAAGTCAGAGCCACAAAATAGAGAGAGATACAGAGAGCTGGAAGGAGTCTGAAGACAAGAGCATGAAACCACCAAAGAGGAAATATAGAAGTGTAGGGAGACCACAAACCACAAAAACCCCTCAGAGATGGGGCATAAAACCACTAAATAGTTCCACTAAGTAGCAACTCTTCTAAAATGAAGTTATCTATACAACAGTGGTCTCTGAAGGCTTCATTTAATGCTAAGGTGTACTGTATTGTGTTGATAAAACTGACCCTGAGTCAGTGAATGAAAAAATTAAGCTACACTGTATTTTCAGAAGGAAAGAAACTGTAAACTACTTATATTTGCTTTAATCACGAGAGCGTGTTTTACATAGAGTTTCACTTCTCAATCTTTCTGTTCTTCTGATAAATCATTGGCATGTATAAAAGCCATCTATTAGCAGCAGATTATTCTTTTTGGGGGGTACCACACCCAGTGATGCCCAGGGGTTACTTCTGTTTCTGTGGCTCAGAAATTACCCCCTGGCAGGCTTGGGGGATCCATTTGAAATTTGGGGTATTAAATCCAGGTAGGTCATGTCAGCAAATGCCCTGCTGACTGTGCTATTGCTCTGGCCCCAGATAATGCTTACTTTAGAAAAAGCTGAATCTAAATTTCAGTAAAGGTAGGGCAGATATAGCATAAAAATAAATCTTTCGTTTCTATAATATAACCTAACTTTAATAATCTCTTTCCCATAATGACCACAACGCACTTTTT
>PVKC010015082.1:0-21735 GCA_004027635.1 Crocidura indochinensis | reverse complement strand
GATGTTTGTTGATGTTAATAAGCTATAATAATAAACAAGTACATTTCCCATATCAAATACATGAATTATAATGAATTACATTTTGTTTGTGGGATTCTCAAAATTCTTAAAAATTAAAAGCAGTATTTTCCATTAAAGTATACAAATTCAAAGAACTGGGTTTCTAAATATCTTTCTGTCTTTCTTTGTAATCAAATAAAGAACCTCAATGTCACAAATTAGCACAAGAAACTATAATTGAGGTTTGACTTAACAGATCAATTATACCAGTAGTTTTGTACTTTGGCACAGTTTGAGACACTTATTTCAAATTCCTAATATTCCTGATATTATAATTTATAAACAGCATAAGATGATTGTGCAGAAGATAAATATATTATCATACTGCATAATTAGATTACTAATCTATTAGTAATTAGTCACTGTTTTAGTGATATTATATGCATGCCAAGCTTTCTAAAAATAGACTCATCAGTGATAATAATTGTCCTTTAAAGACAACGAATCACATATCTTCAATAAGAAATATTTAAATAATTGTTAACTTTGCCCATCAAAGGGAAACAAACTTGCAAGAAAAATTTCTTCCATAGCAACCCTCCAGCTCAGTATAAAGCAAAATGATGACATGCTTTCAATGTTCTTCTCTTTTATGCTAAATTGACAATTCTGAACATGTTTATAAGTTCCTAAAATCAGATTCATTATTCACTGAGACAGAGATCTATACATCTTTATATACATAGCATTACTTTGTTATTATTGTGATATCTCCTTCAATTCCCCCAGTTTTGGTGCACCAACAATAAAGTTTTAGCAATTAGACTGCAATCTTCATATCAAAAACAGCAACAAAATATGCAAGGTGTCTGGAAACACAATCTCTTACTCAAAATAGCAAAACTACTACCTAAAAAGCACATCTAAAACTTATACTTTCTTATTGTTAGAAAGCAATTCATATGATCTGGTGTATGTGTAAATATTCATTATACAGATTAAAATTATAACACAATTCTTTTTTGTTTGTTTTCTTTTAGTTCTGCGATTAGACAATGCACCTGAGCCTTATGATATGAATTTCGGAAGCTCTAATTATTACAACTCAAGTATGAATGATCCATACATTTCAGCTGGCCAAGAAAGTGCACGGGACAGCATCCCTATGGATGACATACCTCGACTTAATAACTCAGTATAAAAAAATAACAGAAAAGGATAAAGGATCAAATATTGTATGACCTGTTCTTTGCACAAGCCCATCTTCAAAAAGCAAGATAATTGTCATAGGAGTTGGTGCTTTGGAACAGAACACATTCTCCAAAAGCCTACCTTTCCTTACTTAAAAAATTGGCGTGAAACGGCGAGGTCTGTGTTTTGCTGAAACATCTATTAAGTAAACTAAATTTGCATTTTTATTTTTACTTAGTAGTAAATGTTCTTGGAACCAGTTAAAACTGAAATATTTCAACTTGACAATTCCTGATAAATTATTTAAAAAATGCATTCCCTGAAACTTAAAACTGAAACTATATCTTTATTTAAAAAAAACATGCACACCATAGATCAATTCCTCCCTTCTCTCTCTGCAATTACTATGCCATGCACTAAGACTAGAATTCTATGAAAAAAATTGAAGAGTGATTTTGTAAATTTTTAATTTAAAACTAGGAATAGTTTCCACTAGAAGACAGGTTTCTGGAAACCTGAATGAAAGGCCTGTATTCCAATGTATTTTTGTTTGCTTTAGCACACACACAGGCAATCCCTAGAATATGCAAGTTGTTATTGATGTTTAATTCAAAGGGATATGAGAGAAAAGCCAATTCTAACTTGTAGAAATAATTATTTTCAAAGAGTTGTGGAAATACCAGCTTTATTGACTTATCTGAGGCCTCAATTAATTGGGTACTTAACTATGTAATGAGAAGCAGTGGGAAATAAGATTTTACATATGCTGTTTAATGATGTAAAAGCATCTTCCACATTTTAAGTTGTTACATACATAGAAATATATGTTATTATTAAATATAATATAAGTTTAACATCCATGGAACAGATTTTGCATCATAAAATGTATGAATGTGGAGTAATTAAAGTAGCTAAGTAGATACAGTAAGCAAATGAAACATTTTTCGAACTTCAGTTTATGGCAGGAAAATATACAACACTTAACTAGTATTCTAATTTTGATAAGAATAATACATTTCTTAGTAAAGGAATACTGAGGCATTAAAAATTAGAGGTCTAGACAAAATGTCCTAGAAGGCAGGATGTTTAAAAGAATCAAAGCATGGAATAAGCTAGATACTCTAGATTTCCACTTATTTGTGGAGAATGTGTGTTTGCATAACTGTGTGTGCATTCACACCTGTACCTATACTTATGAATGGACAGAGATCCAGCAATAAGCTCAGAAAATGAGGGCCAAGAGCACATAATAGAACAGACTTACCCCATATGGCCATGAAAATAGCGAAGAAGACTGTCCCTCCATTATCAAACAAATATGTCACCTTAGCAGAAAAAAAAAAAGAAACATTAGTCACACTATTTGTATAAAAAAAGAGATTACTGTTTACATGTAGATCATGATTATTTTTTTCAAATGGACTTTTGTTGTTCTGTAGTTGTTAATACATAGTAAAAGATCCTTTTATGGGTTGTGCAACTGTTTCATAATGTGGGAGAGTAGCAGTTCCCCTTCTGTTTCTCTCTTCCCTTCAAATTCCATTTGGGTTTCACCTTCTTTTATGCATATTGAGTATGCATCTATGAGCTAGAGTTAAATTACAGAGAGAGTCAAAGTGACCTTTTCAGGTATGGTATTCTTAGCAGCTGTATTTGTTCCTCACAAACCTCCAGATTTAGGGAGGTTGTGAAATGCAGAATGCCAGTCAGTACTTCCAATAAAAATGTATCACACTGCTAGCCACACTCACATCTTTCAGAAGTGCCATGGGTTCAGTCTTAACTAAAAGATGTAATGTGAATCTATACTTACTTTGTTTTAAGAGGTTTCATATATCAAAAAACACTTAGGATATAAAGTATTTTTAATTAGCTATTACTTGAGGTTTTGTAAATAACTTTGTACAGTTATCCAATGTTACTGAATACAGTTTTCAGAGTTACAGAATTGTTCGATTTTAATAAATTATATTCAGTTTATTTTGTTTCTTTTCATTTGTATATGCATATCTATATTTGCAAGTTAGTGAGAGATTAAACCAAATAACACCAGGCACTAAATATAATCAGTCACATATATGTCACAGAAACTTAGATCTCAATTTTTTCCGGAGTCACTTAGGTTCTATAAAGCATATAATAAATTATTTTTCCCTCTCTTAGGGTAACTATTACTGGCTGCTTAAAATGTAAACCAAGGCATTCATGTGTATTTAAATTGTAGCATTAGGAATACACTGAAAAATTACATGTAATGGATTAATTGGATGTATTTTCCTATAAAACTTGTCATGAAATGTGCTATGAGATTTGTAGGCAGGTGCAAGATGTCATGGCATCAATACATCGACTATTTCCTAATTGGTATGACTTGGACTATAGAAGAATGTTGTAAAGATTGTTAATTAGGTTTTATACACAGGAGAGAAAAAATCCATTAGAAATTCTCCTTTGGAGCTCATAAAATTACTCTCAGCAGGAGCATCCAGAATTATTTCTTTCCAAGTTATACCACAGAGACACCTGCTGTTCCCAAGCAGCTGAACAGCTGTCTCTGATCCTTTGTGAACAGACCTTGTACAGGAAACAGCTTCCAATAGTTTGAACAGAGGCACTTAAAGGTCACCAAATTACAATGGTTCATGCCTGCACCAGAAACAGTCCAGTTTTTAGGGAAATAACAAATGAAAATTTATGCTTACAATAATTGTGTTGCATAAACTTGTTTTCTTAGGGCTTATGTAATATTTTTGTTCTAAAGTCTTTTCCATTATTTTTTCTTATTCTGTTTGAAAGTTTTGGGTATTTCTTTTCACAATCCTTGAACAAAACTGAAACACATGCATGGGGACACAGAGAGCTATATACATATCTGTGTTTAACTGCACATATATATAAATATATATATATTGGTATTAGAATAATGTAACAAGAAAATGGCTTACAGATACTTTAAAAGTTTCTCTCTAGAGAAATATTATGGTATGAAATCATGGAGCTAAGTATACTATGTTTTTACAAGTGTAATATACTGTAATCTGCAAAGCAAGTGGACAAAAACTATTAGAGATCATTGGATAAAGTTTGACTTGCCAAGCATTTCATTTTTAATGCTTAGCTGAGTAAAATTTGGGGAGAGCAAGAAGAGCCAAGTATGTGTGGAAGGCTCAAATATCATATGTGACTACAGGAGAAAAAAAATAAACCTTTAGTCAAATAGGAAAGAAACACCTGTTCTATTTAAAAATGCATATGAAATATGCAGACTATTTCCTAGCAACATAATGAGAAATAAAACGGTTGATCTTATTGAAAATTCTATTTAAAAAAATAAAGCTAGTTTTATGACTTTTGTGTAAGAGTACCTCAATGTATATAAAAATCCTAAGGTACATTTTTATTTCTACATGATTTGTGTTAGAATAATATATGATGAAGGAAGCAGTCATCCTCAAACAAAATTGAGTTATAGACGATTTGTCATTGTAATTGATGTCTGATTTTCATGGTACAGTCAGGATTTGTTAGATATTAATAGATGTAAGTATCACTTAGGTAACAATATTGTTATAGGATAGGCAGCCTAGAGTCTGACATCTCTGCTATAGTTACTAGCATTCTCTCTAAATTATTTGATATGTTCAGAACAAAGCTCTGGAAATAATCACATTTAAAAACCTAAAGTACTATGCATCAAAGACTTGTACCTTGAGGTATTTAAACCACACACGAGATAGGAAAGTCTCTGGGACAGGGATTTAAAATTTAAGTTGGAGTTAAAGTTTTTTTGATTTAACCAGGATTAACCCACTTTCCTAATATTAGGAAAAATGAAGTCACAAAATTTGCCTATGCATGTATGAACACATTAATTATTATGCTGAGTGAAATGAATCAAAGGGACAGGGGTAGACATAGAATAGTCTCACTCATCTGTGGGATATAAGAAAAATAAAAGATAGGATGGTGAATATCCAGAGACAATAGAGATCAGGGTCCAGAGAACCAGCCGTGATATGAAGCTTGCCACAAAGAGTGGTGAGTGCAGTTAGAACTCTAAATGTATTGACAGCTACCATGACAATGATAGAGAGGTAGAGAAATAGAATGTCTGTCTTTGAGACAGGCAGGGAGTGGTGGGGAGGGAAGAGGAGAGCATTGATGGCAGGAAAATTGCACTGGTGATGGGAAGTGCATATTCTATGACTAAAACCCAACTATGAATATTTTTGTAATCACTATGCATATATAAAATTATTAAAAAGTTCTCTTGTTTTTATCAAGACTTATTTCTTGACTAAATATGTATAGTCAACTATCTCCATTGGGCCAATATATACACATCAAACAAGAATTGATTATTTAACTCATTACTTTCAAAACATCTATTTAGGAAAAAAGCGTATTTTTAAATAATGTATTTAAACACTGTGATTACAAACATAATTGTAGTTGGATTTCAGTCATAACAAAAACACCCCCTTCACCCTGCAACCTTCCCATCACCAATGCCCCCATCTCTTCCCTCCCCATCCCCGGACTGCATTCAAGACAGGACCTTTACATCCCCCACTCACTGACATTGTTGTGATAGTTCTCAACATAGATATTTCTCTAACTGTACTCACCACTCTTTATGGTGAGTTCCATATCTTGAGCCTGTCCTTCTGGTATTCAACTCTGGGAGTTATTTAGATGTCTTTAATTTTTCTTAAAACCTACAGATGAGTGAGACTATTCTGTGTTTTTTTTCTTTCCCTCTGACAAATTCACTCAACATAATAGATTCCATGTGCATCCATGCATAGGAAAATTTAATGACTTCATCTCTCCTGACAGCTGCATAATATTCCATTGTGTATATGTACCACAGTTTCTTTAGCCATTTATCTGTTGAAGGGCATCTTGGTTGTTTCCAGAGTCTGACTATAGAGTAAAGTGCTGCGATGAATACAGGTGTGAGGAAGAATTTTTGTATTGGATTTTTGTGTTCCTAGGGTATATTCCTAGGAGCTCAATTTCCAGTTTTTTGAGGAATCACCATATTGTTTTCCATAAGGGCTAGACTAGATGACATTTAGGGAAAAACTTTTTAATATCTTGAATTGTTAACACTATTTTAAATATTGTTTCACTCCTTAAACAAGAAGAATATCTAGAACTATTATTAGAGCAGGTACAGAAATCTTGAGATTGTGTGTGGGATAACAGCAAGATAACTTTATATTCCAAACCACTGGGCCAATGATACTAAAATTATGGAAACCAAATTAAATTAAATTAAATTATGTGCCCTTGGGGAAGGACAGACAGTATAGTGTGTGGAATGCTTGGATGTAGCCAAATCAGAGTTGATACATAACATCCCATTTTGATGCCAGATGCACCCCACACACACACACTGCCCAGGTCAGGCGAAATCCCTTAGTACAGAGTCGGGAACAGCTGGTGTGATCTCAACCAAAATGAACATAAAACATCTCTCAAGTCAAGTAGTAAGATTTTCGAGAGGGAGAGAACTTGATATCATTGGTAATCTGTGGGGACTCTGGGTTTTAGGATTTATAGTTGGGATTGTAACACTGTATACCTAAAACCAGATATTTACAAATCATGGTTTATAAACAAATTTAAAAACTACTTCCCCTCAAAGTATAGAAATATATGTTCTTCCTTAATATTAGCTTATATATTTAAACATTTACAAGCTACAGAATGCAGTCATAAATTAAGGAACTTATTATTAATTATTATTATTATTATTATTATTATTATTATTATTATTATTATTATTATTGGTTTTAGGGTCACACCTGGCAGTGCTCAGGATTTAGTCCTGGCTCTATGCTCAGAAATCGCTCCTGGCAGGCTTGGGGGACCATATGGGATGCCGGGATTCGAACCACCATCTTTCTGGATGCAGGCAAACACCGTACCTCCATGCTATCTCTCCGACCCCATAGGGAACTTAGTTTTAGCAAGCCAAATAATTCACATCATCTTTTCACATGACAATTAGTTATATCATCTAGATACTGTCATATTTCTTATGTAATCTGATTATCACTATGACAAGTAAAAATATTTTTCATTTTTGGTTTTATTTGTTTATTTAAAATGCATGTGCACAAAAAACCAAGATTGATATATACAGATGACTGGTTGTTACAGCCAGGACTAGAGAGTACGCATCCTGGGACCAACAACAACAACAACAACAACAACAACACAAAGCTCTAACCTAGCTTTTGGTCTACAATCTGTTCAACAAACAAGATCTCCAATTCCAGAGGTCTGACTGAGACAACTGCAAGTGAACGGGTCTTCCAGAAACATAACGAAGACTCTGTCCCAGGCTCCATCCTAGGAACAACATAATGACCAAGAACATCAACTACAGAAGATGAATTAAAATGACACTGAAAAGCAGAACTGCTAGAACCACAAAGAAAGCCTTCATCATAAGCTCCACTCCTTGAGTTGCACAGTCACCAAGATCTCTAGACACAGAGGACTGATTTTACCGTCCATGAAATGACCAAGAACATCAACTACAGAAGATGAATTAAAATGACACTGAAAAGCAGAACTACTAGAACCACAAAGAAAGCCTTCATCATAAGCTCCACTCCTTGAGTTGCACAGTCACCAAGATCTCTAGACACAGAGGACTGATTTTACCGTCCATGACAAAGCAGAAGTCTTCCATACACCACAAAAGCACGGAGGGGAAGTAAATGATCATGCAAGGAGTCTATAGTTAATTCCATGACAGTATATTTCAGGGATATTTCAGAGAAACCCTGTATCTCCTAGGCCAAGGGAATCCTCTCTATAATATCCCCAATAGTTACTGTGTGTAAGCAGGGGGAAAAAGAAAAAAAAAAGGCAGAAAATAATCATTTTTCCACATATATATTGATTGATTGATTTTTTTTGACGTCCTTATTTTGGTGTAGATATTGAAGTTTATGTCTCCTTCTTTATTTTATATTATTTTATCTTTTCTTTCTCTTTCTTTTTGCATCCGGCATGATTTGAATTCAGAACCGAGACTATTGTGTGGTTCTTCTCTTTATTGCTGTAGGGCTCACTGAATATTTAATATGACATTTATTTTTGTATTGTTATGATGTTTCAATTACCTTTTTCATGTCCTCTCTCAAACTGAGGTTGATAGCCACTAGAAGGACTCCACCCATTTGCAGCATATTTATTTTATTTTTTTTCTTAATCTTTACCTCATTCTATTGCTTTTCTTTCCCTCAAACAAAACCACATAACTCGATTTATCTAGCTTAGCCTCTCAAATAGAGGGAGAAACAAGGGAGGGCACCAGGACCAAACAGATGTATGATCCCTGATAGTAAGCTAGACAAAGAGGGGACCACCTACTCTAGCAGCCTCGGGGGTGATGGTGGGGGATGTGTGTTGCAGAAAGGGAACGGGGAAGGGGGCGGGGACAAATTTGGTGGTGGGTATTCCCCTGATTCAATGTTAATATGTACCTAAAATACTAATGTGAAAGATATGTAAGCCACTATGATCAAAATAAAATTTAAAAAATTAATTAATTAATTTAAAAAATGCATGTGCACAGCGCTATAGTCTTACAAATTTCAAAAAAATATTTTATGAAAAATTTGTCCAATTATTATGAAAATAATACATAAGTACATTAATTATACTTTGATGATTTTTGTTTTAATATTTAGAAATATGGAAATTAAAATATTGTGCATTTAATAATTACTGATAAATTTTCTCTCATTTAGGGGTCGCTGACCCACACTATCAATAGCCATTATGCTATGATTCCTTTTATTAAAAGTTCCCACATCTGACAATGTTCAGGATTTGTTCCTTTCTATCTGTGCTCAGGGATAACTTCTGGCAGGGTTTGGGTTTTCATATTGGATTCCCGGGACTGAGCTAAAGTTGAGTAAAAATGTCCTCTCCATTATACTATATCTTTATATTCTAGAGTTTTTATTTAAAGCAGAATTCTTAGATAAAAGAATAATTTTTAATTATATAAATTTTAATTGAAAATTATTCAATCCTCTAATCTTCATATTTTGACTGCAGTGTTGACAAAACAGGTTCATATTTTAAATACAAATACTCAAAATGAATCAAATCACAGTCACAATATATAATTATATATTTAATTTATATTATGTTACTATTTTATATTAATATTCCATAACTTATTACATGTCATATGTTATATAAATATTATATAAATATTTGCTATATAATATATATTATATAACATAACAATATAGTATGACAACATAAAACAACACAATAACACATCATAACATAACATAATATATTTATAGTATATAAATTACCATAAATTTTAATTTCCAAAAGTTCTCTGTCTTGAAATACTTCAACATTATAAAATATGATAATATTCAGTTTCTCAACAAAAGATTCTCACTTAAATAGTTAGATCTGTCTAAATTTCAGTAGTAACAAAATCTTCTTGTGTAATTTAAATAGTCAACCATTTGTTAACTTTTGGTATATTCATTCTTCCTGTCAAATTAAAATTAAAATTCCCAGTGTATTTACGCAATATTATAAATTAGTTATTGGCAATAGAGAATATGGATTTGTCTCAAAATTAATTTAGACATTCTAAATGTAAGTATATACCCATGATGACAATAATAAGTTATTAAAAACAAAAGAAAACAAAGATATTAAATCAATCATACAATTTTTCATTGCTTCCATGAGACATTTCATTCAGTTGCTAATGATGTTGATGTTGAAGCTCTTGGGAACATAGCAATTTAGTAGAAAACAAGTTACTGAAGAATCTTTCATTATCTGATTCTTAGAAAAAGTAGAACTCAAGAACAGTGAGTCCTCACCCACCTTGGCATAGATACAACTGTCGTTGAGTCTCTGCAGAGAGCAGTTCTTGTCACACAGAGGACACATGAAGACTTCAGTTGCCTTGCAAATTTCTTGACTTAAAAAGAAAAGAAAAGAAAAACATGAACATTCTTGCTTGGGAAGATATTTAGCCCCTGTGACTGACTCTGTGGGAAGTCTTAAGAAAGAAAAAGAATATAAAGCTTTTAAGAGCTGTGAACAAGTAAGAGGTGATTTAAGACAGTGACTCTATTATTTTTTTTAGAATTTTTAGATAAATATTTTTGTTTGTTTTGTTGGTGAACTGTGATAAAAAATTAAAACACCTTATAAGAATATTACTACTAAGACATTTTTACACTTGATTTCATGGCACTTCGGATAAATCTCGTGAGAACCATCCAGATGTAATTTAAACAAGCTCAGTTGACTTGGAACACAAAAACAATACCAAAAAATGACTTCTGCACACCTATATATATTTTAGCACTATTTACAAAAGCCAGAATCTGGAAACATCCTTGATGCCCTTCAACAGATGAATGGCTAAAGAAACTGTGGTACAAATACATGACAATAATTATAATTGAGAGAAGAATGATGCCTGTCTTGAATACAGATGGGGATGGGGAAGTAGGGAGATGGGGTTATCGGTGGTGGGAATGTTACCTTGGCGAAAGGAATGTTCTTTTTACAACTGAAACCCAACTGCAATCATGTTTGTAATCATGGTGCTTAAATAAAGATATTATTATTATTATTATTATTAATATTATTATTTTTTGGTTTTTGGGTCACACCCGGCAGTGCTCAGGGGTTACTCCTGGCTCCATGCTCAGAAATTGCTCCTGGCAGGCACGGGGGACCATATGGGGCACCGGGATTCGAACTGATGACCTTTTGCATGAAAGGCAAACGCCTTACCTCCATGCTATCTCCCGGGCCCCAAAGATATTATTTTTAAAAAATCTCATAGACTTGAATGTTGTCGATCTAAAATGAGATGTGCTATTCTGACATTTGAATTTCCTATATTTCTGTTTTATAAATTATAGTTCTCACTGTCTTAAAATTACTAAAATTAACAACATTAAACATTTAAATAATTTTACAATTTCTTATAAAGTCAATTTCCTTCTAAAGTACCTCATGGTCATTTTAAATTCAAATTTCTTTATGTATTTATTTTTGCAGTGGCTTGATACATACTGTCACAATGGATGAAATGAGTGATATTTATCTGACCTCACCTTCTCTCTTTTTCTTTCAATGTTTGGTTGGTATTCAGTGTTTTGAGGGTTAACTCCTGGCTCTGTGCTCAGGGATCATATCTAGTAGTGCTTAGGGAAAATATAGAGTGCCAGGAAAAGAATATAAGTTGGGTGTATGCAAGACAAACATTCTACTTCACTGAACTATTATTTTGATTCAATATTTCCTCTTTTAAATTAGACTAAATTTGCTTCTTTAATTTTATAGACATTAACTTTTAAATACCTAAATGCACAGAGACCTGAAGATGGCCATCAGTTAATGTGCTTGACTAGTATCAAACCAACAAAGGTTTGATCCCTGGCACATAGTAATTCAAACTTTGTTGCTATCAGCTCTGGAAATTCCCAAACATAATGGAGTCACCATGGATATCCTGAGTACTGTATAGCTAGAGAGCCATCACTCCTCAGGCTTTGTATCAAATCAAGAATTATAGGTTAGGCTTCCAGACTTCTATTTGAGAGTCCCATTAACCAAATCAAACAAACAAATACTAAAACATTGACTATATGTACGCATACACATACATGACTTTGTGATAGGTGCAGAGGTTAATAATTTCTCAAAAGTCTCAGTTGAAGATTCATGCACTTTCCATAATCTCAAGACAAAGTTCAAATAAGTAGACACTATTACTACAAATATAGTGCTTTTGTTGGACAAAAATGGGTTATTTTCCATTATAAAGTATTCTTATAAAATCTCCTGCAATTATACATTATCTCTGTAACATATAGGAAATGGATGGACAATTTAAAGGATTTGCTCAAGAAAAAAACATCTAATCCTATCAAAAAATGAGGAAAAGAAATGAACAGACACTATGATAAAAAGGAAATACAAATGGCTAAAAGGCACATGAAAAAATGCTCCTCATTATTAATCATCAGGGAGATGCAAATCGAAACAACGATGAGATACCACCTCACACCACAGAAATTGGCGCACATCACAAAGAATGAGAATAATCATTGCTGGCGGGGATGTGGAGAGAAAGGAACTCATCCACTGCTGGCGGGAATGCCAACTAGTCCAACCTCTATGGAAAATAATATGGAGATTCCTCCAAAATCTCGAAATTGAGCTCCCATTAGACCCAGCTATTCCACTCCTAGGGATATATCCTAAGAACACAAGAATACAGCACAAAAACCCCTTCCTTACACCTATATTTATTGCAGCACTATTCACAATAGCCAGGCTCTGGAAACAACTAAGATGCCCTTCAACAGACGAATGGCTGAAGAAACTGTGGTACATATACACAAAGGAATATTACGCAGCTGTCAGGAGAGATGAAGTCATGAAATTTTCATATACATCGATGTACATGGAATCTACCATGCTGAGTGAAATAAGTCAAAAGGAGAGAGAGATGTAGAATTGTCTCACTCATCTATGGGTTCTGAGAAAAATGAAAGTCATTTTTGCACCAATCCTCAGAGATAATGGGAGGAGGGCTGGAATTTCCAGCTCACTTCATGAAGCTCACCACAATGAGTGGTGAGTGCAGTTATAGAAATAACTACACAGAGAATTATCCTAATCATATTCATGAACGAAGGATCTGGAAAGCCTGTATGGAGTACAGGTTGGGGATTGGTTGGAAGGGAGGGAGATTTGTGACATTGGTGGTGGGAAAGTTGCACTGGTGAAGGGGGTGTTAAAAAAAAGTTAAAAAAAATCAAAAAAAAAAGAAAAGAAAAAATAAGGCCTCCCAATCCTTACCACAGGCTGTGTTCTTCACACTGACTGTATAGAAAGAGGAGGTACAGTAAATGCGCACCATATACACCTCAACCCAGACCCTTGCCTGGTCTGTATTGTGAATTTGGGGACAAAAAAAAAAATAAAGGATTTGCTCAAAGTCTCAGGGCTACAAAAAATGATAACTTGGGAAATTGTTCTAGGTTCAGTTCTCTTACCAACTCTAATGTTATCAAATATTTATTAAGAGGATTAATTTTATAAAGTAATTTAAGTCCAGGATGTACTAGACCTAGGTTTGAATTTTGACCACCCCTCCAAGTTTCCAGAGTGTTGATGGGTGTGGAATATTTACTTTTTGAGCTCTACCCAGTGTTTGGTACCTGGAGGCATAGGTAATCTCTCACACCACAGAGTACAACATCATTAATATTGCAGAGTACTTTCATAGAATCAACACTGTTGGAAAAGAATGGTGGTGGGGTCCCCAGATTTCTCAAGCACTACTTGGGAAGTCTTCTCCTTAGGTAGAAAAGATAAATAACTGTTGAGTAATGATGATGACATTATAAATCGTATGTATATTATAATTTTCTTCTTTAATGCATAATAGTTTATCAAATTGTCTCTGTTAAGATACATATTTTGAAAACTCAAAAGGATAAAATTGTACTAAATATGTAGCTAAAAATAGAATGCTTTCTTTTTGTGTGTGAGGTCCTGGGTCCAAACCTGGTACCCCCCAAAAAATAAAAAACTAGATGTCCTCATAATATACTATAAAAGTAAATAATAATTACCATCAATTTTTAAAATATAGGAGTAAATAATTTATCCATTTTGGGATATTAAATTCACTCCAGGGTCTTTCTACTTCCTGCTATCCTTTAGGAAGGCAAAACATAGAATATGACTCGATGATAATAATTCTTTTTGGGAAATGTGAAAATATGAAGTAGTGCTAAGTGTCGGAAATAGAGTAAAAGTACTAGAAAAAAGGGTTTCAGAATCAGGTGGAAGCATAATGGAAATTAAAATAAAATTACAGTAAGATAAGCTATTCTTATATCTATTAAAATTCTTTTTCATTTTGGCCCTCCCCCATGGTGCACAGGGGTTACTTCTGGGGCTGCACTCAGGAGTAGCTCCTTGCAGGACAGGGAACCATATGGTATACTAGACATTGAACCCAGGTCAGTCTCGGGTCGGCCATGCACAGGAGAAACACCCTAGCTGTTGTGCTATCACTCCAGCCATCTGCTGAAATTTTAACAAAAAATAAATAAAAGAAATGATCAGCAAATATCTAGAACAATTGAGATATTATAATTTATTGGGGCTTAGAACATTTTGTCGCTATTAAAATAATATAAAATATAATTAATGCATGTTTCTACACTAGGTATATGTCTAATGGAAAAATTCTACTCTGAATAAAAAAACATATACCTGAAATTAGGATGTTGAAGAAATATCCATAAGTACATTTTATAGCAGTGTGATTTATGTTCACACTGGCAATTTATGGAGATAATTTAATGTCTACCAAAAAATAAAATATAAAGCATGCTTCATAAGGGCTGGAACAATAGCACGGTGGTAGGGTGTTTGCCTTGTACTTGACCTATATAGGACAGACCTTGGTTCAATCCCTGTCTTCCCATTTGGTGCCCCGAGTCAAGAGTGATTTCTGAGCTCATAGCCAGGAAGTAACCCTTGAGCATCACAGAGTGTGGCCAAAAAAAAGCAAAAAAGCAAAAAAAAAAACAAAACATGGTTCATAGATGAAATGATGTAGTCTTAAAATTTTAAAATAATTAAATTTTTTGAAAATATCTTTAAACACCTTGACTACAAACATGACTATAGTTGGCTTTCAGTCATAAAAAGAACACACACCCCTTCACCAGTGCAACATTCCCACCACCAAAGCCCCCTATGTCCCTCCTCCCACAACCCTTGCCTATCATTGCCATGATAGTTGTTAGTGTGATGTACAATGACGTAAATGAACTTTGAATGAAATGACATGCATATTTGAACTATACAAAGTTAAATGAGTCAGAAACGGATGATTGCAACTATGTGAGGTATTTTAAATAGTCAAGCTCAAAACAGAGTTATGGTGCGGAGGGTTTAGGGTTGCAAGACTTTATAGGTATATAACTTCAATTATGAATATAAATAAGTTCTATTAATATTATATATAATTCGTTGCTATAGTTAAAAAAGATATGTAAGGAGTATCTCATTAACTGTTTTAACCACTATCTTTAAAAAGTTTCAGATACAGAGGCCAGAGCGACAGCACACCTGTAAGATGTTTACCTTGCACGCAACTAGCACAGGATGGAACAAGGCTCGAATCCTGACTTCCCATATAGTCTCCCGAGCTTGCTAGGGGCGATTTCTGAGCACATAGCCAGAGTAACCAGTGAGGCAGCCAGGTGTGGAACCCCCAGAAAAAAGGGTCTTTGAAAAAAATGATCAGATACAGTTCTAATACAATAGAATATTACTAAATATATTCCCTTAAATCATTTATCTAAGAATCAATTTTTTTCATCTCAATCTGGGTATAATATTAAATGGGAATCGTATAAAAGCCGTGTTTATAATATGCTTCAACAATTTAAAGAATCTGGTAAGGGTCAAAAACCTTTATTTTTAAGAAAGCTGATAGGAAAGGCTTTGGAAGATCTTTTAGAATTGTCTTGATCTGAAAAGCTAATGAAGATCATATACATTTCCTAGTACTTCTATTTTTTAATATCTTTATTTAAACACCATGTTTACAAACATGATTGCAGTTGGGTTTCAGTCATAAAAAGAACACCTCCCCTTCACCAAGGCAACATTTCCATCACCAATGTCCCCATATCCCTCCCCGCTCCACCTGTATTTGAGACAGGCTTTCTAGTTCCCTCACACATTGCCATTGTTATGATAGTTCTCAGTGCAGTTATTTCTCTAATTGTACTCACCACTCTGGGGTGAGCTTCATATTTCCTAGTACTTCTAATGCTGACAATACAACTAAAATTTGGTGGTCTTGATCTATGCTCAATATTGTTTTTTTATTCATTTTTTATTTAAACACCTTTATTACATACATGATTGTGTTTGGGTTTCAGTCATGTAAAGAACACCACCCATCACCATTGTCCCAAATCTCCCTCCTCCCCACCCAACCCCGCCTGTACTCTAGATAGGCTTTCTAATTACCTCACACATTCTCGTTATTAGGATACCTCAAAACACAGTTATTTATCTAACTAAACTCATCCCTATTTGTGGTGAGCTTCATGAGGTGAGATGTAACTTCCAGATCTTTTCTCTTTTGTGTCTGAAAATTATTGCAAGAATGTCTTTCATTTTTCTTAAAACCCATAGATGAGTGAGACCATTCTGCGTATTTCTCTCTCTCTCTGACTTATTTCACTCAGCATAATAGATTCCATGTACATCCATGTATAGAAAAATTTCATTACTTCATCTCTCCTGACATCTGCATAATATTCCAATGTGCATATGTACCACAATTTCTTTAGCCATTCATCTGTTGAAGGGTATCTTGGCTGTTTCGCGAGTCTTGCTATTTTACATAGTGCTGCAATGAATATTGGTATAAGGCAAGAGATTTTTTGTATTGTATTTTTGCATTCCTAGGGTATATTCCTAGGAGTGGTATAGCTGGATCATATGGGAGCTCGATGTCCAGTTTTTGGAGGAATCTCCATATTGCTTTCCATAAAGGTTGGACTAGATGGCATTCTGACCAGCAGTGGATATGAGTTCCTTTCTCTCCACATCCTCGCCAACACTGCTTGTTCTCATTCTTTGTGATGTGTGCCAATCTCTGGGGTGTGAGAAGGTACCTCATAGTTGTTTTGATTTGCATCTCCCTGATCATTAGTGATGTGGAGCATTTTTTCATGTGTCTTTTGGCTTTTTGTATTTCTTCTTTGTCAAAGTGTCTGTCCATTTCTTCTCCCCATTTTTTGATGGGATTAGATATTTTTTCTTGTAAAGTTCTGTCAGTGCCTTGTGTATTTTGGATATTAGTCCCTTATCTGATGCGTATTGGGTGAATAGTTTCTCCTACTCAGTGGGGGGCTCTTGTATCCTGGGCACTATTTCTTTTGAGGTGCAGAAGCTTCTCAGTTTAATATATTCCCATCTGTTAATCTCTGCTTTCACTTGCTTGGAGAGTACAGCTTCCTCCTTGAAGATGCCTGTAGTCTCAATGTCCTGGAGTGTTTTACCTACGTGTTGTTCTATATATCTTATGGTTTCGGTCTGATATAGAAGTCTTTCATCCATTTGGATTTTACCTTTGTACATGATGTTAGCTGGGGGTCTAAGTTCAATTTTTTGCAAGTGGCTAGCCAGTTGTGCCAACACCACTTGTTGAAGAGGCTTTCTTTGCTCCATTTAGGATTTCTTGCTCCTTTATTAAAAAAATTATGTGATTGTATGCCTGGGGAACATTCTCTGAGTATTAAAGCCTGTCTTTATTCCAATACCATGCTGTTTTGACAACTATTGCTTTGCAGTACACTTTAAAGTTGGGGAAAGTAATACCTCACATATTCTTTTTCCCAATGATTGCTTTAGCTATTCTAGGGTGTTTATTTTTCCAAATGAGTTTCAAAAGTACCTGATCCACTTCTTTGAAGAATGTCATGGGTATCTTTAGAGGGATCTATGCTCAATATTGAAAAAGGTTATGAAAAATAGGCTTTATTCACCCACTTGTTGATTTTCATATATCTATTACATGAACTCTCCCTGACTCTACTTTCAAAATCTTTATTATGAGGGCCAGAGTGATATCACAACTGTTAGGACATTTGCCTTTCACACAGCTGACCTGGGTTTGATTCCTAGCATCCTATATGGTCCCCAAACTTGAGGTAGTAATTTCTGACCCCTGAGCACCTCTTCTTCTTTTTTTTTTAATGTATTTTTATTTTTTGGTTTTTGGGCCACACCTTGCGACGCTCAGGGGTTACTCCTGGCTATTCGCTCAGAAGTCGCTCCTGGCAGGCACGGGGGACCATATGGGGAACCGGGGGATCAAAACGCGGTCTGTCCTAGGTTAACGCAGGCACTTTATCTCCAGCGCCACCGCCCGGCCCCCATCCTCTTCTTCTAATTCAAAAATAAAACAAAGAATTATTATGTAAGCCCGAAGAACCCATGTTAATATATACTTACATCTATAGTCCATAAATAATCTACATAATTCTATAATTTGCTTCCATAATTCCCTTAATACACATTTCTACAAGTTTACTGTGAGTCAGTAAGAAAATATGGCTATAATTAGATGACTATAATTGACTGAAGGGTAAAATTATAAAGCCTCTGAGTTGGTTTTTAGTTTTATAATATTTTGTTGTTCAGCAGTCAATCAAGAACTTAATAAAATAAAACTAAAACAGGACAATACAAAATACAAAACCTGAATCCTAACACCACCTGCTAGGCTAACACCTGCAACTCAACTATGTCTGACACCTTGAAAGGGAAATTTCAGCCCCCTAAATTTTTGCAAGCTGAGATATTCAGTGATGCTTATCTTGGTTTAGAATAGAAAGTCTGGCAAGATCTTAATTATAGTGCAAAGGGAGTAGTAGTAATATAATACCATAAAGCACTGAAGAAAAGAATTTGCTAGTGCCTTTTAAAACATTCCTTATTCTAAAGGTTAAACAATACTTATATCAGACAAAGGAAATCTAATTTACTTCAGTGGTACAAAGATCCATAGGAACAGCAAATCTATTCAATTCATTGCTTTTTGTCCCTTTTCATCTTTGTAGAGGTGTAGGGGGAAATCTAAGATGTTAAAAACTTTGTAAATATGTTCTCTCTGGAACTGATTTGTAAAGAAATTGTCTAACAATTATTAGCTATCTTTATTAACTCATTAAAAATGGTTTTCTAGAATTTAAAAATATCTACCTAAAATCTTAGAATGTGCACATGCTTTGCAATCTCACTTCCAGGTACAGGAATAAAATAAAACATAATTTCTTAAAGAACAATTAGAATCAGCATGTTGATTAAAGAATAATGTATAGCAGCAAATATACATAAACATCCTAAACATACATTGGCAGATATGTGAAAAAATATATGATTGATGCATTAAATATTACAAAGAAAATAGTATTATTCAGACAGGAGAAAAAAATCTTGCTATCTGAATATGGATTGATTCTAAGGTTCTCAATAAACCAAACATGGTAACAAAGAAGAAAAAAAATTTGGAAGAACGTTTTTCTTATCTCAACATGAAAACTCCAAGTCACCTCTCCTCACCACAAAAGTTCTGTTTTGCTACATAAAAATCAATGTCCAAAACTGTGTATTATTGGGAAGAAGTTTTAACATAAGTTTATATACCAGAAAGGGTGTAATTTGTTTAGAAATTCTACAATAAACCAGTGAGTAAAATAAATGTTTATGTTCAGAATTTATTTAGTTATTTACCTAGAATTATAATTTGATTTTCTTTTAGAATGAGGAACATATATCACGGTTTTCCTCATGTGAAAACAATATTCAAGTATATAGTGAAGTTTAACCACATGAAAACACATATTTGAAAGTACATTTTTTGTTTTGGGGGCCACACCAATTGACTCTCAGAGTTTACTCCTGGCCATGCACTCAGAAATCGCTTCTGGCTTGGAGACCATATGGGATGCCGAGACCATGCTTATAAAACTGGCATAGAGAGAAGTAGTCTTGGACCTTATCCAAGGAAATTTCCAGATCAACTGTGGATCCTTTTTATTATTGTTAGTTATATATAGTGGTCAACCAGGGACCCATGTTCAGGGATACAGGTTACTCCTAGTGATACTTATAGACCCTTTTTATTATTCTTGTTATTTATAGATAGAAGTCAATTGTGTAAAACTGAGGGTGCCAGACCACTCTTGGTGATGCTCAACCTGGTGGAGCAGGGCTGTTAACTTATTAATTAGAACAGATGACTGAGACCTACTAAGTTCCAGTGTGCTGAAGAATAAACAAGATTGCACAGAGTATTAAGCACGTGCCATCAGAAAGTGACCAGGGTGGGATTCATTCAATGGCAAGATTAAAATTCAGTTTTAAACATCTGCTACACATGGCCTCTGGAACTTAAGTATCCTTCTGTCCCTTACACAAAAGGAAATGAAGGAAGAGAAGATGAAAAATGAAATATCAAACAGTAAATAATATAATGGTATCATTTTGTTTTGGTTTGGGGCCACACCTAACTGTGGTTAGGGCTTACTCTTTACTCTGAGTTCAAAAAATCACTTCTGGCAGTGTTTAGGGACCCTATAATAAGCCACAGATTGAACCTGGGTTGTTGACATGCAAGTCAAGTGTCTTAACATACTAAGCTATTACTACTGTCCCAATGACCACTTATTTTTACGGTCAACATTATTGTAAATATTTTTGTTTTACCAGGAAGAAGTCCTACTCATTGTTAAAATTTTTGTTAATACACAAACCAGATGCTAAAAGAGAATAAAGTGATATACATGGTACACATTCACTAATAGTAGTACAATCTATAGTATCAAAATAAGATATGAAGAGAGGAAAGAGAAAGAGAAAAATAATGTGTGTGAGAGAGAGAAATGAAATGCTTAGAGAAGGGCAACAGAAGGTTGGAGTTTTATTGAGGACACTGGTGATTGAAAATGTGAACTAGAGTACATTGTTTTCAACCATGAACAATTTTGTAACTGCAGCGTTTAAAAAAAATAAATTCTATTAATAACTTACCTTACTTGACTTGCATTCATTGTTAGTATTCCATAGAAGAACACACATAAGCCAACAATTGCTGCAGGAATTAACATCCCAGTGTACCATCCCAGCCACGCAAAATAGAGCCCAATCTTCTCTCCAAAGTAGAGCCTATGGAAGAAAATAAATCTTGAAGGCAATGTCAACTAAAATGAAAATACTGATGTCATAGCTAACCAAAATTTTGGGTGTACACAGGAGATTATAGTTTTAGATGCTTATCAGTTCCATCTGGAATATCATAATATGTCAGAATTTTCATATATTTTAAGCAGCATTTCATATTATTTTCCATACAAAAATATAGTAAGCCATGGATTTATGTAAATTAGAAAAAAGCTTTCCCCAAATCATAATTCATTGAAAAGAGATTATAATTTTCTCTGCACTCTTGGACAGATGTTAATATTGATGCAACCTAAAATTGTCATCCATTCTGCAGAAATCCTCATTACTGAAGTTCCTGGAAGAACATACTTTTTTCCCTCTTGGATAATGCTAATTCCTCAGGTTTATATACTACACTTCATCATCTTCTCTTGTCTAGCTTCCATTTATTCATCACCTTATGTCACTTCTTCTAGGAAGTCTTTTCTAATTCTAGTCTAGTCCAATATTAGATATCCCTGCTCTTGCTCCCACACAATTCTCACCTGTGCTTATTGTGTTAAATTTATCACACTTAGAAAAATTAAGTGACACTCCTCCATACTTTAACCTCCTACAGGACTGAAAGCTGTTTGAAAGTCAATCTGAGACATGTTTTGTTAGCACTCATCAGAGGAAGTGCTGAATAAGGCTAAGTGAGTGAATGTATTTTATTTTTCATTAGTTGCTGAAGAGATC
>PVKC010015081.1:11265-21819 GCA_004027635.1 Crocidura indochinensis | reverse complement strand
TAGAAAACCCTAAAGACTACCAAAAAGCTTCTAGAAACAATAGACTCATATAACAAGGTGGCAGGCTACAAAATTAACACACAAAAATCAATGACCTTTCTATACACCAATAGTAATAAGGAAGAAATGGACATTAAGAAAACAACCCCATTCACAATAATGCCACACACACTTAAATATCTTGAAATCAACTTGACTAAAAATGTGAAGGACCTATACAAAGAAAAAACTCTGCTCCAGGAAATAAGAGAGGATACGCGGAAATGGAAACACATACCCTACTCATGGATTGGCAGGATTAGCATCATTAAAATGGCAATACTCCCCAAAGTATTGTACAGATTTAATGCGATCCCTTTAAAGATACCCATGACATTCTTCAAAGAAGTGGATCAGGCACTTTTGAAATTCATTTGGAACAATAAACACCCTAGAATAGCTAAAGCAATCATTAGGAAAAAAGAATATCAGAGGAATTACTTTCCCCAACTTTAAACTGTACCTGCCCCATATTTTTGTTGTTAAACCATATTAGTCACCAGATGAATATTGGATATGCAGACATTAAGAGAATAAATATGCATAGCTAGAAAGATGATAGTCTGAGGAGAGGAGTTGGAAGGTGAATTAGGACTCTTAATTATGTTGGAGACCCTATAATCACTTTTTTTTATGTTTGGCTTTTGGGCCAAATCCAGTGACGCTGCTCAGGGGTTTCTCCTGGCTATGCGCTCAGATCGTTCCTGGCTTGGGGGACCATACCACTTGCACCACTGCTCTGGCCCCCCTATAATCACTTTTATCTGCCACCTATACCAGAAGATGATCCAGACACTTTTGCATTAGCTACGCCAGGCCCCTTAGTCATATAAAAGCCTAACTAACTAGATTATAGAAAATTGTCTGTTAATTTTTGCCCTTCCTGTCATTACTGGTTCTAAGCAATACATATTGTATGTGAAGAACAGTTAAGAATCTTAGTCCTGGAAGATGTGAACCCCTGATCTCATGCTTTTCTCTCTTAAGTATGTCTTGTTTTCATAATTCTTATGCATCCTGCTTTAGTCTCATTCACCTGACTGATCCCCAGTAGATCAACAATTTTACTTTTGACTATTCAGTATTTTCTTGCATGTGAAATACAGTAATTTTCCTTTTAGCTTGATGTGTTGAAACAAACAACAATAACAAATAAACAATAACAACAAAGTTCTACTAATGATCCTCTAGTCCTTTGAAAGAAAGGGATAATTGGGTTAAATAAATCTGAAAGCAGTTTTAGTTTTATTTATGCTGTATTGACTAGACCTTTGATATAAAAGCAAATCACCAAAATATGTGTAAAACAAACTACATATATACATATGTGTTATAGAATATAATATGTTTAGTTATATGAGTGCAGATTTACTTATGCAGCTATACTTATATTCAGGTAACAATAAAATATATTACCAAAATAAGTGTTCTCAGAGTGCCATGATTTTAGTTGAATTGTTGTACATTATTTTATTTCTCAATTTTAGAACAGAAAAGTATCACCTTTCTAAAATAATTAAAAATTTTTAAGAATTTAAGCATTTATATTTATAATTTGCCTCAAATTTCTATAGTACAGTGTTTATTTCAATTTATTCTTAATATAATAACAAATATAATCTTTCTCTGTATTGTTAGACTACCAAAATCTGGGTGTCTCGACTATTTCATCAGACACTTAAAAAATGTCTTTGTTGAGTTTTCATAAAATAGTATGCCCTTTATTGATTGTCCTCTTGCCTATTTTATTTATGCTTTTGTTAAAAATATGATTTTTGATATTATCCACTGTAAGACTGTGTACTTTATAAAAAGAGTGTTGCTATAAATTTCTACATGAGAACAGTTTAAAGAGTAGTTTGAC
Organism: Crocidura indochinensis; assembly: GCA_004027635.1. NCBI lineage: Eukaryota > Metazoa > Chordata > Mammalia > Eulipotyphla > Soricidae > Crocidura > Crocidura indochinensis. Next base: position 19,916 of record PVKC010015081.1, on the reverse strand, counting down.
TCTGAAGATAAAAGAGGTTTTTTTGTTGTTGTCAGGAAAATAAAAGCAATTTAATATAGGATAAGATAAAGTAACTTTATCTTATCTACTGAAAATATATAATTGCATTTGTAATATTCTCAAATGTACATATGGAAGAAATAAGCTCTTCTGCCTTTCTTGGATTCAATACTTGAAATACAAATGAATATCAGTATACTGTGTCTGATAATGTACACTTTAAATACCTTTAGAAACAGAAACTATTTTGTAGATTCATAAGTAATGGAAAAGACATCTAGAAGTACTCTCTATTTATTATTCATTTAAAAATTTACTAAGGCTCCAGGATATAGCTAAATGAGAATCTATCAATGAACAAAAACTGCAAAGGGACTTTACTTTTAATAGAGTTTACATTCTCGAATACAAACTCTGAAACAAGCATTTTAGTAACTAACTTGTATAGAATAATAACATTTAAAAATGTGTCATGAAAAGGACTAAAAATAGATTAAATATTAAAAATACTTTAAAGTATTTAAAACTTCAACAATAATAGATAAATAATAAAATAAAATTCTTTTATTTTAAAGAATCTCAATAGGTAATAATGAATTCTATTATTTTTCTTAGAGAATGCTTTATTTGAACGTTAAAAATGTATTAATTTGTCATTTGGGATCATAGTTTTATTGAGTAACCACCAAGCAGAGTACAATCTTATATAAATGTAATGGATTTAAAATAGATGTGATCTCTGTTATCAAAGTTAAAAGTTATAGTCAAAAGGAATAGTGGCAGGATTTTAGGTTAAAGTTGTGTTAGGGAAACAGAGGTACTATGGGAATTCAGAGGCAGGAAGATGGGCCATGTTTGAAGGAATAGAAAAGACTTTCTTTGAAGAAGCAATGTACGTGCTAAGTAAGGAAAATAATGTCTCCTGCAAGATGGACCTCCATGTAGCTTAGGAAAACAAGGAAAGCATTCAGAGAACAAAAAAATGGTTTGCTGTCACTAAAGCTTGAGAATTCGGGAAGAGTGGCAATGTCCTGAGACAATGTTGGCACAGGAAAGAGCTTGACTTTCTGCTAATAGCAATAAAAACTGTACTCTTCCCCAAACAAAACCACAAAACTCGAACTATCTAATCCTGCCTCCCAATTAGAGGGAGAAGCAATGGAGACACCAAGCCCAATCAGATATAAGATCACTAAGTAATAAACCAGAAACAGAGGGGATCACTCAATCTAGAAGACTCCGGGGAGAGGGTGGAGGATATGGGAGGCAGAATGGGAACGGAGGTGGAGGGAGGACAACTCGGTGATGGGAATTACCCTGATTCAATGTTTATATGTAACTGGAATAATACTGTGAATGACATGTAAACCAATATGATTAATAAAAAAAAAGAAATGACTAGAGGAATAAAATTTTTTATAATAATGTAATTTTTATTTTAAACATATTGGAATAAAAATTTATAAACTCTGAGCAATCAGTGCATACCAAAACACCTATCAAACAATTCTACCTTCCAATCATTGTCCTTTTTCTGTCTGGGAGGAAATCTCAGATAGTTTACACAAACTTTGAGGTTTTTTGTTTGCTCTTTTTGTTCATATCCAGGCCGCTGCCAATGTTTACTCATCATTCTGATTGGTGGACTATACCCTGCTCTTGGAATAAAACCCAGGTTGGCCATGTACATGGCAAGGACCTTAACATTTTCAGTATCTTTTCAACCACAAAATGGAGGTTTTCAGTACTAATAAGTTTTATCTAACCTAGCATTTCTTTCCCATAAGCACTCTTGACTTCATCTGCTTAGTCAGACATTTCAACAGAAATGATTGTTTTCCCCCCATCCGTTCTCCTGTCCTACATTTCAGTCTAATAAAATTTGGCATATGTACCCAATTCCATTAAATTCCCTTCTTCTCTAATCATCAATAAAATTTATGTTTTTTAACTTGGTAGACTAGCATTTAGTACTTGTGTATCCAATCAATAATGTTTGACATTTTCATAGAATCCTTCTGGAAATCATCTCTTTACTTATTCTAGCCGACACCATATTTTTAGTTATTGTTGTTGTTCTATTTTCATTTTGGGGGGAAATTTCTTGAGAGTTTCTTTTGCAAGTCAGTCTTTCCTTCTTTTGGACCTCTGTTACAATATTAGTGTCACTTAGAGCTTTTACAGAGGTCTATTTTCTTCACACTTTTCAATTGCATCCACTCTAAGGACTTTGCTTATCAACTGTATGCCATTATCACCAACATCTTATATCAGATGTATTGCTTTCCCAGTTTGGAATGTTTGAAATAGCTGTAGTAGAAAATGGGAGAGTGATAACCAGAAATATATCACTGTATTTAGACCATGTTGGATACCCAATTGTGACGGTGATTGTTACTTAATGTCTGCAGCAATCTATTAATATTGACAGGCACTACCTTTTCTTGTTTTTCTTCCATGAGGGTAAGTAGAAAAGGTAGTCAAGTATAGAAACTGATGCCAAAACCACATTTTAATGACAGCATATTAAATTCATTAGAAAAACAAAACTTTAGGGTCTTGATAAAAATGGAGAAGATGCTAGAAAAAAAACTAAGCAACAGTTCATTTGTATGAATGTATGAGAAGGCAAAGTTGGCTAATCTAAATTGATCATTACAGAAAAGGAGTCAGTCTATAATATAGATACTGGTGAATGACTACATACAAGGGAAATAGGTTGTCTTTGAAGATAGAGATGTCAAGGAACTGAAAAAAATCAAGTTATTGAATGAGCCTTGCATGTAGGATAATGCTGTACTTGGATATATCAATTAAGACATTGCATTGGCAACATAGATGTGAGTGGATGAAGAGTGGTTCAGGGGCTCTTAGATGACAGGGATGAATTTGTTGCATTGCTGATACAAAGAAGCTAAGCATCCTGTTAGGCAAGCAAGAGATTTTTCAATTTACACATGCTCACTAATATCTCTCTGTTTTGTTTTGGTTGGTAAGAGGATAAAGGCAGAGGAGTGTGATGTTTTCTGATCATCTTAAAATAGTTGTCACGTAATTAAGCACTACAATTTTAAGGGTCCTTGCACAATGCACAGGATAATGTAAACAGCTTATTGGAACCTGCAAAGAATAGGCATTTAAAAATATTGACAGCACAGTATTATTCACTTGCGTCTTTGTTTTTTCAGACTTGTGATATGACTGTAAAATTATTTGTTTTATATCTGAAGCACTGGAGTTAATAAGCTGAAATATTGAAGAAAAGTAAAGTTTGAGGGTTTGTGGCAACAATCTGTTGTCAGTTATTGTTTTGCTTTTTGATAATTTATTTAACAGTGTTATCTCAAATACATATGTGTATATATATGTACACAAAAAGTTGCATACATATATATTATATCAACTTTAGTTCTTTGGGCTAAATTTAGTTTTTTTGGACTAGATTAGGGTTAGGACACTAGAAAACTACTTAAATGTACAAGGTTTCTTGGGGTTTTTCCTATTTATAAAGAAGACAATTTTATTCTAACCACTTGTTTCTTCTGTTTGTGAGGATGGAACAGTGTTCTTGGGAAATAAGGCAGTGTGCTCAGCAGGTATTAATAAAATCATTGCATTATAATTCTAAGAAAATCTTATAGATAGACCCAACCACATTCATGATTGCATTCATGAGCTTTCAGTAGACTACAAAGAGATGTGATGATGTCTTACTCTTCTAGTAAAAATTTAATGTGAACAGAAATGTGTTCTGGTGTTTTCATTCACCTAACACTACCACAAGCAAGAAAGTAATGGGAACATACATCTCATCTTATTACCAAACCTAATTGGTTCTTTATGATTTTGTTTCTCTGCCTGACCCTTCCCTGTTCCCTTGTCATAATGAATTTATTAAATCGGAGTCCTGATAAAATCCTCCATAATTTATTTTTATCTAGAAGTTGTCATAGAAATTTAGTGACAAGACACAGCCCAAGGTGGTGTGGGATGAGTTGCCTTGATCTGTTTGTATAGATTGAGATACACTGTAGAAATATAGTGACTTTCCTCTTTGTTCCAAAAAGAACATCTATCAATTACAGGAGGGTTCAGGGAAATTTTTTGAAAGTCAAATTACATGAGGAGATAGGAAATTGAACAGGATGAAAAATTACTTAGCTCTGTTAGTGGGTTGCTTATTATATAAGTTAAAATTCAAGTCTGATGTTAACATTTAAACTACTAAAGAAATCATGTGGAAGTGAGATACTCACATATATATTTGCTACCATGGCACAGCTAGAATTCTATTTTTAGAATAATAAGCTTCGTGGTTAAAGTGTCATGCACTGAAGATTAAGTACTGGAAGGAAATTAATCGGGAGACAAGCATGGGGTTATGAGGAAGAAGTCGCAGGCTCTCATTAGCCGAGTCAATCAAGAATTTTCAAGGCACAGTTTTTATCCCTGGCATAATCTTAGGGTCCCTATCTTAAACTTCAGGGAATTCTTCAACGTTTGTTATATTAATATCCTCTCTTAATTAATGATCTCAAGGCTTGAAGGATACAAAATTAGAAAGCATCTTTGAGGTTCTCAACACCCATGGGATGTTTCTGTATTTGAACCGAGTCTGTGTGCTTTCATTCTTCTCAGCACATCTTAGCTCTGAATGTTAAGAGAGATGAGAATAATGCTGTTGAGTTGAATATGTACCTCTAAGAGATAAAAATGAAAGAAGAAAGAAAAGAACCTCCTCAATAAGCAATCATCAAGCTAGAATTTTCCTCCTGGGAGATGTCAGGGAATAAAAGTTTGAGGAAGAACTAAGATGAAAAAGCGGATGAATTTGTGTTGAGGAAAGTACTTTGCATTCCTTTCTTAGAAATCTCAAGTTATGTCTTTATTCCTGACTGTATTGCTTTCAAAATGAAGTATCTAAACAAATGATCAGGGCCTCATTTGGATTTCAAAGCTGATTAAACTCTTTTAGCCATGAGAAAGAAATGGGCAATTCTGGAGAAACTGCTGAATAAAGTTGCTTAGTTCTTTTTTCTGCAGTGTGTAAGTGTGTGGCTCCATCAAGAACAAATGTTCCCTTTCAGAAGTCATTGATGAAGCCCAGAGCAGGAAACGTGAAAAATAAAAAAAATGAGAGCAAAATTTTTAAAAATGTACTTGTGTCTTTACCTGTCAGTTCAGGTTACAGAAGAAGAGGTTTATGTGGGTCACTCCATCTTCATTGTGGTGGGTATCCCAGCCAGGGGGATCCCAAAACAAGGGGCTAACAAGGACTTCACAGGCCAGTTCCATCTACTATTGGCTCCCAGGGGAACTGCCAATGATTTCACAGATAAAGAAGCTTATGAAATAAAATATCATTTCCTTGGTAGTCACAAAGGAAAAGTAAGAGAACGAGTTAGAAGAATGTTGCCAGGAAATAACATATTCCCATAACCTATGATTCTGTGCTCTGATTTCCATCATAGTCCTCTAATTGGCATCTGTTTTGTTTGTTTGTTTGTTTTATTTACTGTTATCTTTCATTTTTGATGTTTTGTTTTGCGCTCAGGGATTTGATTACTCCTGGATCTACCTTCAAAAATTACTCCTAGCAGGGTTGAGGGACCCTATGGGATGCCGGGGATTGAACCCAGGTCGTTTGGTCGGTAGTGTGCAAAATAAAGCCCTACTGCTGTGCCATCACTCCAGTCCAATGGTGTCTTTCTTTTTTTCTTTTTTTGGTTTTTGGGTCACACCCGGCAGTGCTCAGGGGTTACTCCTGGCTCCATGCTCAGAAATTGCTCCTGGCAGGCACGGGGGACCATATGGGGCACCGGGATTAGAACCGATGACCTTTTGCATGAAAGGCAAACGCCTTACCTCCATGCTATCTCCCAGACCCCGTGTCTTTCTTTTTTAAAGTGTACCATAGTAGAGACTTTTAGTTACTACAGTATGCATCAAGATTACAACTGAAACACTAGCAATATCATCTGAGCACAAAAGGAGAAACCCAATAGCTACAAAAGACACAGACCACACAACAATTAAACCTATAGTTTCAGGATAATTACTTTACTCTTATCAGACTATCAATATTCTATACTGTTACTGATGAATTATTGTTTTTGCTCCTTCTTTTCTCCTTTTAATCCATTCTTCATCCTGTCATCAGACAGCCAAGTAAACCCTTATCTCCTTCCCACCTTCCCCCATCTACCCCAGACATATACTTTATTTTCTTTAGGATGCTGCTTTTTCTGAAGACTAAGCGGATTTTCTTAGCAGGGCAAAGAAGCCACGAACTTATTCATGTCTCTTTTCAAATGGTGTCACAATTTCATCCCTTATACCTCACATTTTACTCTACAAGTTGAATACTCCCAAAATCTCATTACCTCCTTCCTTTTACTAGAATTACTTCTGAACTATCAAAAAATCAGTGCTCATGGCTAGTGACTTCCTCAGGATGATTATTTTTTTGTAACTTTTTACCTCTTTCCCAAATTATGTACCTCCACAGAAGATGGAAGAGAACCAAATTTCTGTTGAAAACCTGAAAACTTACATTACCCTATTGGTAGAGGAGTGACTAGAGAGTAAGCCAAACTTGGTCTTCTTTTTCTAAACACTCTTTGTCAGACAGAAAGCAGGAATCCTGTGAAAAAGTAAATGAAAATGGATTCATACAGACAAATGTTTGGTTTAGGACTGGGAATATTTCCAAGTCTACTATTATTTGCAATTCTTTCTTTTTTGGCAGACACCTTGATTCCCTCACTGAAAATTAATAGCTGCTATTTCTAATGCCTCCAGGCGGTGTTTTTCTCGGTGCTGTAATATCTCAACATTTCATAACCAATTCCCCATTATTTGAGAATTCACAGCAATGTGTCTTTAAGTTTTCTTCAGTCCATAGTAAAGTAGCTATAATATACTGTCAAAAGTAATAATCTGAAATGTAGAAACAAGCAAAAGAGAAGGCTTCTTTTAGAATTGTTTGACTTTTTATTTTTGGACTATTTTGAAAGGCATGTATCACCAGAAATTAACATATAAGTTTTGTTTTTGGTCTAGAAGAGGTATAAATGTTTTTGTTGTGAGGAAATGGAAAAAGCAAAAGTTTGTTTTGACCTTGGCATCCACTACTTTTGCATCAATTCAGCAATCAGTTAAATTAACTATATATATATATATATATATATATATATATCTTCTTAAATAATCTTTAAACAGTTTTATTGTCTTGACAATTATTCAGTCATACTAAAGTTTGGGCATATGTTCTTTTTATAATTTCTATAGACACAATTTACATGTTTGAAATTATTTTTAAAACATATAGAGTAGAAACATATTTGTCTTTCTGAATTAAAATTTAAACAGCAACTTTATTGCAACTATCATATTTAGGTCAGCTTCAATAAAGAATCTTGTTTATTTTATTTGTCTATAAAATAGAGATGCTTATAGATCAGTATTAGGTAGGGTTAAATATTATATGAAAAATCTATAAACAATTTAAATACTAATCATGTACTAATATTTGTGATAAAATTACTATTTATCTATCCTATCCATTGAGTCTTTGTTCAAATTTAGCACAATGAGACCATCACAGCAACAATCCTAACGGACCAAATAAAATGAGAGCGATCTAAAGTAGAAGAAAAATTGAATACATTACTTTTCAATTACTACTTGATTTTTATCAGGTTTAATTCTTAGATTTATAAGGGAACCATTGCCTATTTTCATCACTATAGATGTATAGGAGTTCCTAAAATAAACTAATTATAATGAATAAACTTTTCTTGGTTATTTACATTAGGTATAAATGTCTATGGACTGTCTTGATATTTGTTTACCAGAAGATTTCTAAGATCCTCTCCTCTTCTTAGAAATCAATTTGGTCTTTAGGGCAATAGCACTTAATTCTGTAAGGAATTTCAGCAGAATTCTGTGAACAGAAGATGTGAAAAGTTTTGTTTGCTTCAGTGATTATAGTTAAGATATTGTCTGTAGTAAGGTTTCTAGGGCTATATAAAGCAGTAGAAATGTTGTTACCTTGAAGATTTACATTCAGATAGAAGAGACTAGAAGTAAACTATTTTTTTTATTTGAAATGCAACTTTATTCTGATTCTAAAAAGGAATGGGAATGACAGTAACAAACAATATTTCACCACTGAATGTTGTGATGTGATCACAGCCGTCTCAGAAACTCAAAATGGAGACAATTGCAGTTGTAATTAAACTATTGTAAACACTTTGAGAGAGGAGACAGTTCTATTTCATGTACATGACATTCACACATATATTTACAGATAAATATACTTCCTAAATAAATTTAAAATTCAGGCTATGGAACAAATATTTAGGGAAATAGGATTGGAAGCATATTTTGATATAATAAAAATCAACATCAACAAATGGAATTTTAAAAATTTTTTGAAGAAGCAAGAAGATGCATTTACTTTGATAACTTATTTATTTATTTGCCAAATTTGGTATATTCCTGGGTCTATATGCAGGGATCACTCTTAGTAGTACTTGAGGGAATAAATACAGTACTGGGAATCAAATCTGGGTATGGGGTGCATGCAACACAAGGTCCATATACAATGTTTTAGTTCTAGTTCTCAGATAGCAAAGATGTTTTTTTTT
>PVKC010015081.1:0-11165 GCA_004027635.1 Crocidura indochinensis | reverse complement strand
CACTGTCACTCCCAGAAGCTCCTCCTCCTTTCCCTGCTTTTCAAGAGCAGCTTTTCCCTTTGGGAGGCATCTCCAATTCTCACTGACGTCTATTTTCAATTGCTTAGTAGGCTTGCAAGGCCCCAGATAGCAAAGATGTTTTTAAATGCAAATTTCAGTTTTTATAAATACAGTAATCTAAATTAAATGACAATTGATATTATTCACCAGAAAATATTTTTTCCAAATTAATGTTTTTATCATATACAACATGTCCTTCAATTGTTGGTTTGTAGCTTGAATACATATCTTTCTCTTGCTCTTTCATTCTCAGCTTACCAAATTGTAAGTGATCAATAAATGCAGCTACTCATATCATTTTAATTCTCTCATGAGAATAAAAACCTGAGAGGCAAAATTTCCCCTAAGAGTCTTTTAGCAGTAAAGAGGAGAAATTTATGATCTTTTAATCTGTCAGCAAACCAATTTTGATATAACGTAGGTCTATCACAAATAAACACTTACAGCAGTTGTTTTGTCAGCTAAGGCATATCCCTAAGGATTTCCCTTCAAAGATAAAATATCTAAATAATAAAATGTTATTAAACATTATTGATAGTCCAAGAATTATGCTAGATATCAAGGTCTCATAGCAGAAGAATTTATTTTGTGCTCTTTGAAGGCTTTGTAGTGAGAAAGAGGCATGAACTCCAAATTATTTGCTTTGCTGTAACAAGTTTTGTGTGTCATAGAAAAATGCATGATTCTTCCTAGGAGAAAATCATTTCACTCAGGACTGGGTCAAAGGGCAGGTTCACCATTATAGCAGGAAGAAACTCATGGATGTGACTCATTTGTAGAGCTCTTACTTCATACGTTTGAGAATCTGGGTTATACACTCCTTCCAAGGAATTTAAAACCCTTCAAACTAAAGGGACAGAAAAGGCTCACAAGTCCAATTTTTGTTTATTTCTCAGAGACTTGTTATATCTATAATTCTTTGCAAAACATTCTGTTATTATGCTTCATGAATTATTTGTTGAACATGTAAGAGGAACACAATTGGAGTAGAGTAGTTGGCAGAACATTAAACTCAAGGTCATGCAGGATTTTTTGTTTTGTTTTGAGGCTATACCCAATGGTGTTGTGAATTACTCTTGCCTCTGTGCTCAGGGATCACTCTTGACAGTTTTCAGTAGACTATATGAAGTTCCAGACTGCTGGCAAGGCAAGTTCTTAACCTATGCTCTGTATCTCCAGTCCCTAGGATGGGGTTTTGAACCATTATTTGGGGATGTGTACTACACTTATGGAAATGCACTCAGGGAAGAATAGTATATTAGAAATAATTTCTCCAGCTTAGATTCCTATACAAGTGGTTTTATGTGGGCTTTAGTCACCCTCTTACTTAAGAATAAAATATTATTTCCTTCATTACTACTAGTTCCAGAAAAAATAGAAGTATTTCTTCATGAGAAACTAAGGCAGGTAGATTGAATATTTTCCTTAGTCTATGTTAGTATTTGAAAGTACTAATATCAGATTTTTTATTTAGAATCCATTTGAAAGTACTAATATCAGATTTTTTATTTAGAATCCACACAGTTAATATTTAGGGGTCTTATTTTTCTCTAGTAATCCTAAAAACATGACTGTTTTCTATAGCAAAGATTTAATGTAGGTTTAATATGGATTTGGTAGCTGACAAGAGTAGGACAAATAACAGCTTTCCCATGACAACAACAGAAGTTTTCTTCTTTTCTATCTGGATCTACCCCTGATTTCACTACCTGCTGTCCATATTTGACTTTCTAGAAGCTCTGCGTATGGCCTGTGTCCAGATGATTGTAAACCAATGAGCTGAAGCTCTAGTTTTATTTCCTGAGGCTTTTTGTTTGACTTATATCAAAACCATTACTTTCCACCAAACATAGTTTGTTCTCATTAAATGCTGAGTGTTTTAAATATTGCAGTACTTGAGATGTACAATTGATTATCTTCTATTTCACTTGGCTAAGAAAAAGTAATAATCAAGGAAATCATATCGTTGAAAATTACTTGTTTCATTTTAATTTTACAAGCAACTCTTAAGTTCTTATAGAGTATATTCTCCAATGTGAATGGGAAAACAAGTCATTTAGAAACTCTTTTAAACCAAAATTAGAGAGGTTATTTTCAGCAGTTACAAGGAAGTCATCCTTAAGTGATTCAGATCATTAGCATGACTGGCAGGAAAAACAGACAAGTTTCTGTTAATAATAGGGATTGTATCTATTTACCCCAGTTATGTGTTTTAACATTGCCAACTGAATTTTCTGAGCCATACAATCGTCCAATATTTAAATTTTCTAGGCATGTTATGGATACTCCCACTGATGTATAAGTAGACAGTCTAAGAATGTAAAAGAAAGGGATTGTCAGAAAGCCAGCTTCTTTCATTACTTTAGGGATTCATAACACATAACAGCAGTGTCCAGAGCTTCTGTGAAAAAAGACAAATGTATGCCACAATTCTGACACTCATCCATTGAACTGACAAGACAACCAAATTCATCTGACTGATTCCATTTTTACCTTCTCTAAAAATAGAATTCTTAACAGGATTTGGTTATAGGTTTCCTATGGGGCAAGATTGAACACATCACATTTTATTCCTTGTTGAGAACTGGTTTACTAGCAATTAAAATCAACATAATCATTTGATTCAAACATGCAAACTGTGTAAAAAAATTGAATAAGGCAACTCGATAGAGCTATAATTTTACTATATTATTAAGTCAAAGAGTTAAAATTTTAACTTTAGGGCCCGGGAGATAGCATGGAGGTAAGGTGTTTGCCTTTCATGCAAAAGGTCATCGGTTCGAATCCCGGTGCCCCATATGGTCCCCCGTGCCTGCCAGGAGCAATTTCTGAACATGGAGCCAGGAGTAACCCCTGAGCACTGTCGGGTGTGACCCAAAAACCAAAAAAAAAAAATTTAACTTTACTTAAGATAAAAAAGCTTATAAGAGAAAGCTAAAAATAAATGAGGAATTGCCTATTTTTTTAAGAAGGGAATATACTGACACTCTAATAAGAAAATTGGAAAAAAATTCCAAAGGTAAGCTAAAGAAGTGAAAAAATTGTTTCTTTTATGGAATTGTTTTTCTGAATCATATTGATTAATATAAACTGAAAACAAAGCTTCCATCTTAATTTTGAGTTTTATCAGCTTTTAAATATGATGAGCACAGTTTAGATTGTACAAGGTCTAGAAAATCATTAAAAAGAAAAGAACAGATTTTAGTAAAGGGATCTCTTGAAAGAAGAAAAAAAGGATCTGTGCCAATTGTATAAATAATTTAAATTATAGAAATAATTAATGTATGTTAGAGAAAATTTTGTATCCATAATTTTTCTGATATCTATTGTGTAGTCTGAATACGACCATTTTAGGGAAAAGTTGTGGAAGGGAAGAAAGGGACATAGAATCATTAACAGTAATAGAGATACAAAGCACCAATATACTTGAATTTGGATGTTTCAGGCATATTTCCAATTGACACTTATCAGTCTGGGATCTTGGCTGTTTAATCTCATAGACTGCATTGCCTTCAGCTACTAAAAGTAGAACTTATTGTTCTTACAGCCCAAGGTTGTTCAAGATGAATTAAAACTATGCTTCAACTGCCCTTCCCTAATAAGCCTGCAACAGGTAGGAGATACTGTTACAACTGCATTTTTTATGGGTTTTGGTCACAAAAAAGAAAGTGACCCATTCTAATGAAATCTGATTCCTGTTATTCATTTGCTTCATTATGGGGGTTAAATGTTTGTAAATGTTTATATTTTTATATGTCTGGAATCACAAATTAGACTTGTTACCTGTGCTGGCTATAGTATGTGAGGGGCAGAAAAGGAGAATTTGTGAAGAAATGAAATTATACTACAGTTTCAGGGGCCTCAAACTCAATTTACCTGAGGGCCGCAAGAGGCAAAGTCGGGGTGATCCTTGAGTGCAAAGTCAGTAGTAAACCTTGAACATTGGGTGATGTGACCCAAACAACTAAAACAAAACAAAACAAAAAAAGATTCCTCTAGGGCAGGGCCACAAAATGTACGGAGGGCTCCCGGGCCGCGAGTTTGAGATCCCTGACAGTTAAGTCCTTTGTTATGTTACAACCAGATTTCGGGTTATTTGCTAAAATAATTACCTGATTTTGACAATAGAATTTTCATTATTTCTGAACAGATTTTCTTTTCCCGTGATCTAGGTCTGTGCTGGCAAAATTGGGTTTTTGTTCCTTTATTGGCAAAAAAAGAGAAGCCAAAGTTCTCTCTGTCAGATTTTGACTGCCACTTTCTAGATGGTTATTGTTAGAAAGTAGTAGTATCATTAGGACTACCAGCTATTCAAATATAAATAGGAAAAATATTATGTTTTTTGTTTTGGGGGCCACACTCAGAGGCGCTCCGAGATTACTCTTGGCTCTGAGCTCAGAAATCATTCCTGCAGGCTCCTGGCATGCTTGGGGCGGGGACCCTAAAGGATAACGGGACCGAACCCAGGAGAGTCGCATCAAGGCAAACAAACCTCTTACCCGCTGAGCTTTTGCTCCTGCCCCAGATGTTGTGTTCTAAAGTGCATGATGCAGAAAAGGCCAGAAAAATAAATAAAATCCTCACATAATAAGGGCAAGAAAATTCTTAGGAAAGGAGGCTGCTCATACAGGTAGTTTAGGAGGAATAACTTCTCAGGTATAGGTCATCGCAATTTTCCTCCCAAATGCATATTTATAGCACTATGGATAAATACTTTCTGATAACAAGAATCTGGTTCTAAAGATGAAAGATGCTTAAAACTCAGTAAAGAAATAATAGCAAAATGGGCTTAGAAACTATTTTATTGTGATTGAACTGGCGTAGGAACCAGATTATTTTATTAAATGCTACTTTTAGAAGGATGGAAAAATATAAATCCAAAAAGCAATTTATAGTTTTCATGGCACTGACCGTTTTCTTGATTCTTTTAAGTTTGCTTAGCAAACTCAAAACTATTTTGCTGGATCAACACTGTTTCTCAATTTGAAGTTGACAGGTAGGATGTTTTTGAGTGTAACCACTGCTTTGAAGGAATTCTTGACCTACTTCAAAATTAGTTTTTTCCTTTAAATTCACTTCTGCCGATTATCTTAACCACAAATCTTTCTTAGATGATTTCTGAAAGATAAAATGTCTTAACCAGGCTTAAATTATTTATGCCAGTTATAGATTTTTAGAGTTATCTTATTCAAAATAAATTAAAATGTAGTAATTTTTTTAAATTAGGCAGGATTTTTTTCAGGTTTTAAATTGGGGATCAGGGTATGTTTTACTATCCCTCTATTGATCTGTCATTTTTATTTCTTAAGTTTGGATTTTTATTCTTTACTCCAAACTATGGCTGACTTTAATTCATAAGAAATAAATGTTTTGCTAAATTCCTGTCTATAGATATATAAAAATATGAAGACGATTAAACCTCTAATAGAAATATGCAGCAACATTAAACATTAAAACATTAAACATAGGGCTGGAGAGGTGGCGCTAGAGGTAAGGTGTCTGCCTTGCAAGCGCTAGCCTAGGATGGACTGCCGTTCAATCCTCCAGCATCCCATATGGTCCCCCCAAGCCAGGGGCGATTTCTGAGTGTGTAGCCAAGAGTAACCCATGAGTGTGAAACAGGTGTGGCTCCAAAACAAAACAAACAAACAATAAAACATTAAACATGTTCTTTAAGATTTCTATGGTGATCTTAGACTGATATTACATATTTCATGAGACTGAAACTATAGTACATACTGTAAGGTGTTTGCCTTGCAAGCAACCAACCCTAGTTTGAGCCCATTAGATAGGGATAGATCATTTAGCATGATCATTTTAGCACAAGCAGGAATGGTTTCTGAACACAGAAATAGGAGTTTGCCCTGATAAATGCCAGATGTGGCCCCAAGTTCTTCCTTTAATTGTGTTTGCATGCAAAAATAATTCTAATAATTCTAAATAATTAGCTCTTAGTGTCAACTTTTATAGAATGTGGGCATGCAACTACCATAGGATAGCAATCAGATACCAAAATAGCAATCAGAAACATATTTTTGGTGGTAATCTTGGTGAGAAATATAGACATTGACCTCTCTTTATAAAAATGATACCAAAGTGAAAAGTGACTACTAACCAGGCATTATTATTGTGTGTTTTCACATATTTTGCTCAGTTGAATTCTCTGCCAAGCATAGGCTATCCTATCATAGACTATCTTATTTTACATCTTAAGGGTCTGCAGGCTCAGATCCATACATTGAGTTCACAAACTCAATAAATAGCATGTCTATTACAACAAAGGAAATCAATGAGAAATTACAACTCATGTATTTTCATTTGTATTATCTGTGAAAGATAAGGAAGCTGCTTTTTTGCTCTCTTTTTAAATCACCATATATAAATTTTAATAAACTTGTGTTGAGATTTATTTGTTTGTATGCCATATATACTTCTTTTAATTAATATTTATTGAAGCTTACTGTAATCAAATAACTGTTTCAACAGGTAGATATATATGAACAATGCAGATTTTAAAAGGTACCAGTACTCTTTTTCTCAGTGTATATATAATAACATTATATCAAAAACCTTCTTAGTCTATTCAGTACACACTTAAAATGTTAGGACTCCCCAACTTGCAACAAATAGCTGTCTGAAAAAAATAAATAAACAAAACTAGATTATTATGGTTGATTATGCAACCATGGGTCAGTTCAAATCTAAACAAGGGAGATTTCTTTCAGAAAATTTAATTTAAGGAGAATTGCTGGTTCCATTACTATTCATCTTTCTTTTTTCTGTTCATTGGAAGGTAGATTATATTGGTAATTGGAAATGAGGACAAAGACCTTATCTTGGGGATAGCAGACAAAATGCTTGAAACTAACTGTTCTACTAGAAATGGATAAGCTTTAAAGATAGTTCTGGATTACCAACAACTTTATTGCATAAGAAAATATAGATTTTAATATTACCTTGATATCTGTTACTAGTAGTTAAAATAACTCATATCAAAATGTTTGTGTGGGGCCGGTGAGGTGGCGCTAGAGGTAAGGTGTCTGCCTTGCAAGCACTAGCCAAGGAAGGACCACGGTTCGATCACCTGGCGTCCCATATGGTCCCCTCAAGGCAGGGTAAATTTCTGAGCTCACAGCCTGAGTGTCAAGCGAGTGTGACCCCAAAGAAACAAACCAAAAAAAGGTTTGTGTTTGAATTTATAGTTTCATTTTTCTTTACCAAGGATGTGTTTATGTCTTTCTCCTTCAACCAGAACTACTTATTTATATGCCAAGGCCTGAACTAACATACAGTTTTTGTTAAGGAATTAAAATTTGAACTTCTGAATCAACTGTGCCTGAGTCTTCTTTCTTTTTTATACCTGAGTCCACTTTGATAAGATATTTGATTATGATTAATAAATATTTTATTATAAAATAATTGACATTTATATAACCATATTTTATGTTTATATCAATATGTATTATAAATTAGATTATATTGATTAATGTGTAAGCAGGATATAGAGACAATACCTATTCCTTCGATTTTTGCAGTTGAAAGAACTTAGTGGTTAAGGAGCTTAATTATTTACTAAAATTCATGCCTATTTAAGATTCAGATAATTAAAAATTACATGCTTTTTCCCTGTCACCTACAATACATTGAAAATTATAATGCTATAAATCAGGAGTCTCAAACTCAATTTACCTGGGGGCTGCAGGAGGCAAAGTCAGGGTGAGGCAGGGCCACATAAGGGATTTCACACATGCACAAAAAAAAGGGACAACGGGCAGGAGCAGTGGGAATGACGTCTGCGCTAGGCACAAAGTATTCGCGATTATTCGCTTACCGAATATTCGCAATAAAAAAAATCACATTAGTAAGAATAAAATCGCAAAAAATCGCATTAAACATTTGCATACCCCGACCAGAACTGCTCCGGGGGGTATGCGAATGTTTAATGAGATTTTTTTCTTACTAATACAATGTTTGTTGCGATTATTCGATAAGCGAATAATCGCGAATACTGAGCTATTTGAAGGCCGGCTGCGGGCCACAAAATGTTGTACGAAGGGCTGCAAATGGCCCGTGGGCCGCGAGTTTGAGACCCCTGCTATAAATCATATATTTTAGTCAAACTTGCATAGTTATTTTCAAGAGAAATAAAAACTATATGTATGTTAAGGTAACAAAAATTCTAAATAATCCTCTGACCCCCTTTTTTATTGAATTTTTATTGAACAGAGAAAGGTATGAGGATGAAACATGTCATGGAATTCGGTTTCTTCCTGGTCCAGGACTGACTCCCTGAAAATCCTTCCTGAAATGTTATCCAGACTGAGTTTAAAATCTGAAGCTTTTATCATTCCCTTTGAAGAATATATCTCCTATAGTTAAGTGGAGCATTCCAAACAAGTCTACTATCCAAAGGAACATTGTTTATTACTGTGACTGGTAAATGTGGTGCCTAAAAACAATCCTTCATTACTTTCTTCTTGAATATCCTTTTGTAACTTACTGTTTTTGTTCGTGTCTTTGAATATTCTACTCTATGCATATTTGTACAAATTAAGTTCCTTCTTTCTCATTACAAACCATTTTAAGATAATTGTGAAATGCTTTATAGGAGAACTTGTTCCTTTTTTAGATGTAAAATTAAAACTTAGACTTTTTAATATGAGTATGTTTTTGTCACAGAAGATATATAACTCAGTTACTACAGCCATTTACTTAGTATAATAAAGCATATGTTTTATAAAAGTATAGTTTTAAACGAAGTGTTCAAATTTTGTGAACTCAAATGCTTACTAATGCTCTGACTGAATGAAGGTGGTTTTATAGATTACCTGTAAAACTAGAAAATTAATTTTCTAAGTCTCTAATAGTTTTCCAGTACTTCCTATTCTACTTTATCTAGCTTTTTAATGTCTTGTAATGAACTAGCTGTCCAGTTTGACTGCTTCACCAGCCTTTCCAGTATCACCAATTTTTATAGTGATTATGGTCACATAAGGCGTAAATATATGACATTTATCTAGGCTGACCTTAATAACTATCTCCTGTTTATATCCAATTTTATTTCTCTTACCACCATCCTATTCATATTTTACTTCCATTTATCACTGTTATTATATTTTTTATGTTTCATTTCTAGATTATAACCTATAATAAATGGGAGCAGTGGTAATGTACTAGCTCCTGTTCACCTTTATACCCATTATGATCCTTCTGTATTATATATTTTTTAAATTATAGTATGAATACTAATTTTTGATAATTGAGTAAGATGTAAATAAATATATGAGCTTGAAGCAGATAAAATATTTTGTGAAATAGCCAAATAATATATAAAGTATTATAATAATTAAGAATTAAATTAATTATTTTTTTTGCTAATGCCTGAGCTTAAAGTCAGGCTTTAATATATAGTATGCTATTTCTATATCATGGGGCTCTATTCAAGCCAATATTGTAGAAAAGAAATGACACCATCTAGTTTAATAACTTATTTATTACCTAGATGAAAATAATAAGGTTTAGAGAGAATATATCCTGAAACTAAAGTGACTTTAGAGAAATGATGGGAAAACTTAAATTCAAAACCATATGAAATTATTTTCATTTTTTAATTTCACTAATCTGGAGTTTACCATTCTTCTCTCTTGAAGGTGATAATTATAGTAAAGACCTTGCCATCAGGCATTGTTTATTGCTTTGAACAACTGAACTAGTTACAGAATAAGTTTATGTGGCAAATGACTTGCAGACCTAAAACAAGTCTATAGTTCCAGATGTTTGTGATGTCTCTATATATTGCATATTTTATTTTAAATATCTAGTCTTCATTGTTGCAGTTTTTTTATTTCTATTATATTGGATACACAACTTGAAGCGCTAAGGGATTATTTTGTGCTCAAATATCATTCCTCGAGGACTCAATCAAATAGAACCCAGGCTGGCTTGTGCAAGCTAAGTATCTCCAGTGCTACGATGATTGCATCTTATTTTTGTTAAAGTTCTTCAAAATTAATAAGGAGCATCTTTCCCTACTCCAAGCTTTTTTTCTTGTTATGCTTTGTATTCATATAAAAATAACAAAATAGCTTATCCTCCATTTTTAGTTAATATTATTTGTTGTCAATTTATTTTAGAGTGGGTTCTAGATGCATTTTTACTGACTTGTTTTTTGTTAACCTTACAACTTTCTTATGTGCCCTCTGCTCCAATTTTCCATAGCATTTCTGTAGTACGATTTATTAAAGTGAAGACCCAATATGAGGGCCAAGAAAACTATAGAAAAGGAAAGCTTTCAGATACAGTCTGTAAAAGATGTACCAGAGCTATACAATATGTAATGTCTGGAGAAATCTTGTAAGGGGTATGTAACAATATTGTAGACAGCATATGATTCTATTTAGACTTTAAACCTACTTTGAACTAGGGAGAGTAACTTATTAAATAAATAAACTGATTACATTTATCCTGTGAGGTAAAGAAATGAAGAGATTAATAAAAGAAAACTTGGAGGTAGAGTTGGGTACTACACTATAGTGTTGATTTACAGGTTGTATATGAACGTATAAAATATTAAATATATATAGAAATGTTAATGGGTTTTGTGGTATAATGTCTAATAAGGTTTATATAGTCTAGTTTTATTTGAACACCAGTTAAGGAATTCATTTTTGCTGAACCACTAGGATATATACAATAAAATAAAATGCAAAGCTTCATGGTGAAGGTAGCAATATTGTAAGGCTTGATGAGAATGCAAAGAGCTGAAATTAAGCAATAACAATTGTGAAGCAGAATATTTCCTGGGGATTAATGATAGACTTGGTGGAGTTGATGGACCATAGCTATTCCGCTGGTCATTAACCTCTGCTGATCATTAATTCCTAAGAAATACCTGATGGCAAGGTCATTACTATAATTACCACCTTAAAGAGAGAGGAATGGTAAACTCCAGATTAGTGAAGTTAAAAAATGGAAATTATATTATATGAATCATAGACCATAAGTTCTGAGTTTCAGTCTTGCACTCATTTTCCTAAAGTCAGTTTAGTTTCTAGATAGGAATAAAATAGCAAAATACTTTCACTTTTCTTTCTTTCTTTCTTTCT
>PVKC010015080.1:0-21627 GCA_004027635.1 Crocidura indochinensis | reverse complement strand
AAAAGAAAACCAAACAAACAAAAAAATATTTTCTAAATTAGACATATGTGTATAGATGGGCATATAGATGTGCATGTATACATAAAGATTATATGTTATTCATTATTATTCATGACTATATTTTATAAAATGACAAATATATAATATATACATATTATGGTTTTCAAATAACCAAGACTTTCACAGATTAATTTCTATATCTAATTTTATTTTATAGGTATTTATTTTATCTTTAGATTTATCATTGAATGATAAATTAAGTTATTTGAATGATTAGTAACAGGAGTGTCAGACACAAATCCCCATTCCCTGTAAAATATTTATTATAATTTAGTTAAAACTTAAGATTGGGTGTCTTCAAACAAAACACTGATTGACTGTAGTAGAATTGTGCATCATATGTCATATGATCTTGCCATTCTCCCACCTTAGAAATAGAGCATGGGTATTTTATTTAAGAACAGCTGATTCATATGTAGACAATATAATAATGCTGGCTCATAGAATGAGTTGGTATTTCTATGAGATGAGGATTCTAAGATCTGTTGGTAAAATGCAAACATCATGACATAGATCTCAGGCTACATCATTATTATGAATTAGTGAAAAGAGATATGATGAATAATGATGAATAACGCAAGGATACCAGCCTGCAGTGGAAGAAAGAGAGTGAAGATAATGGAGAAAATAGCTATAAGATTATTTGTGTAACATTGTTAGAGAATGAATAACCAAGTGTTTGAAAATTTTCTACATCTGCTTTCTGGCTGCTTCCATTTATAAAAGGTTTGGGAGGGTATTTCCAAGCAGAGTAAGTAAGTTTGGCTCATAGTACTGGGAATTGAAAAATCTCTAAATGATTCTCAGAAGCCTGTGTATGGTGGTGGGTTGAATGTACAAAACGCATGACCCTGGGGCCAGAGAGATAGCATAGCAGTAAGGCGTTCGACTTGCATTTGACTGATTCAGGGGGGACGGTGGTTTGAATCCCAGCATCCTGTATGGTCCTCCCTGCTGCCAGGAGCAATTTCTGAGTTCAGAGCCAGGTGTAACCCTGAGTTCTACCGGGTGTGGCCCAAAACCCAAAATAAATAAATAAATAAATAAATAAATAACTAAATAAATAAATAAATAAATAAATGGAGAGGCATGACCCTTAAATCCTATCTGTAATAGCCCTTTGACTTCCTGTTTCTAATTCTTATGAGGTCTGTATACATTCAATAGTTTTCTTCTTTTGAATGCTTTTTGCATTTTTAAAAACTACTTTCTTTGTTTTAAAAGGTGGTTCTATTTTTTCAAGCTTATAAGATCATACTAATTATGCTGTTAAATATTCATATCAAAATCTCATTGAACAATTATTATAAGTAAAAGAACACTTAGGACAATTTCAACCAGCCTCCTACTGCATATCCCTAGTTTTAAAACATTCTAGTCATTACAACATTTTGATATTCACTCATATTAGATGAATTTTTAAAAGGTAACTGACATATTTTTTTTTTTGCAGGAGAGCAAGAAGAGAGAAGAAACTAGAGTTTATTTATTAAAAATCTATGTGATGCCAGAGATTGAACCTGGTTATGATAGATAAAATTCATGTAATACTAGTGATTCAAATTCAAAGAACTAAAAAAATTTCTTTTTGACCACACCCAGCAGTGCTTAGGGATCACTCATGGTTCTGTGCTCAGGTATCCTGGCAGTCTTGGAGGACCATATGGAATGCCAAGGATCGAACCCAGGTCTGCCATGTGTACGGCAAGCTTCTTACTCACTCAGGACTTCAATATATTTATCTCCTTAGCAAGCAAACACCATGACAAATAATTTGAAAGAACAATCAACTAGGAAACTTAGTTTATATGCTGGCAACAATATCACTTGCACCAGCGAAAAATGTTCACATATATGCATGTGCACATATATACAATATAGCTATCATGATAACAAGGTTTCATAAATCATGGCTTACTAGACAAATCTACGATTTTTATTAAAATATAACATGAAAAAGCTTTATCTGGTGAAATTTCCTGCTAAAATGAATGCTTTGTGGCTCCATGACACTGCATGTATTTCCTATTATTATTTTTCCAAAGTCCATGTTCTTATTTATTATTAATTTTCTCACCAGCTGTAGCCTGGTGCTAGGTTACAGAGAACATAATCTTCTTTTACTTTTATCTCATCCTAAATAGTCCCATTTGGTTTACCCATCTGTGTAGTCAAATTTTTTTTGTCAGTCTTGTGTTCGCTAAATAATTTTGAAATTAATCAACTCTGTAGGTGAACAAAATTTATTAATAGTTGTGGGTCTATGCAAAATGAAAATATTCTATGGGGACCACATAGGGTAAATTATGATACATGAAATATATGGCATTGATAGGATTACTGATTATGTTCTAGTGTTCTGATGCTAGAAATCCATGAGATCCCGATATTAGTCTCAGAGTGCACTGATAAAAGGATTTCAGTATCTATAATCTAATTTCTGTTCTAAAAGCTATAAAAATTTTTTAGTAATAAAACTGATTTAATTACGACTAAACCAATTTCTTAACTTGGATATGATATAATTTATACTTCAAACAGTGAAAACATGAATGCCATATGCTAGTCTTCAACTAATCAAGACCCAAATAATTGGAGATGTTTGGCAAGATAGAGTGAAATATTGGACTTGGAAATTTTTCTAGAACCCTCTTGTCAAAAAAGCCTTAAGTTACTTGAAAAATGAATTCATTTTTCAACACGGAATGGCTGTTTATTATGTTTAAAGAACTGTTCCATCAGTGATGAAGTTTTATTTGCCAAAATGAAAACTAATCAAACTAAAACACTTCTATACTGAAAAAGAAATGAGAACTAAAGTAAAAAGACACCCACTGACTGAGAGAAAACATTTGCAAGCCCTTGTGAGACAAAGATCTAGTAATCAAGATTTGTAAGGTATGCCCAAAACTCAACACAAAACATACAAAACCACAAAAAATGAAGAGGAGATAAGTAGAAATCTCAAAGAGGACATAAGGATACACAAGAAAAATGTTCATCATGGATTATCGGGAAAATATTAATCAAAGAAATGAGGTATTACCTCATCCCTATGAGAATTATCTATATAAAAAAGACTAGAAACAAATGTTGGCAGGATGCAGTGAAAGGAACTTTTATTCACTCTTGGGACTATTGCATGGTTTGGCCTTTCTGTAAAATAATAGGGATTTCTCAAAAATACTAATATTAGAATTTTCATACAACTCTGCAGTTCTGTCTCTGGATTCTACTCTAAGAACACACACACACAGTTTCCAAAAATATATGTACACCTATGTTCACCAAAACACACCTTGTAGTAGTCAAGATATAGAAACCACCTAAGTGCCCCCAAAACAGATGAGTTGATTAATTATACTACTCAGTTCTGAGAAAAGATTAACTTTTGCAGTTTACTTCAATTTAGATAGATTAGGAGAGTGTCATGCTAAGTGAAGTGAGTCATAAAGTAAAAGATAAATACGTGATGAGCTCATTTATATGCTGAGTACCAAGAAACAAAGAAAAGAATTAGGTCATCTCCAGTAGAAACAAATTCTGAGACATGAAAACCGGAAATGGGAACCAGGGGTATAGGGGAAAGGCAACAGAGTGGAGTGACTGTGGGCTAATAGTGGAAAGATCTGGAAAACACTGACTGATGGGGGATTAGTATAGTATCTTACAACAATAAAATAATGACTTTAATACTTTGATACTATAATACACCAATAAAAATAAGCTTAAAATAACAATGCCAAATGCAGAGAAGACAAATTTGAATCATACATTTTCTTTTCTGTCTCAAAAAACTCATAGGTCAGCGTGTGAGACTCAATACCATTTTTTTCAACTGTTTCACTGTGCTATGTAGTGTTCTCAATTTTTCTATCACTGAGTGACAGTCCTCTGTTTCATTGCAAATACTCAAAAACACTAAGAGTAGTTTCATCTTTCTTCTTTGGCAGCTGTCTATTCAAGGAGACAATAGGATATCAATAAGGAATTCTACATTTGTCAAACCCTGGAATGTCTATCCAGAGACTAAATTAAAGTCAGAATTGACTTAATGCAGTATTAGAGGGTAGGTGGAGAAGAAGGAAAATGTGATAAGTACTGAGAGTAGAATTTGATGAATTTTGAATATGTGAGTTATAGAGAAGCAAGGATCAAAGATGATCACTAGGTCTCTTATGGGGATGAAGAGAGAGCTAACAAGAATTGACAGTTTGTGACAGGGAATGATTATTTTGGGTTGGTGTGTTGTTAGTATTTGAACTACTTGCATGTAGTTGTGATGTGTAAGTGATTATGGGTCAGAACACACAAAGGCACAGAATGAAGCACAGTTCTGTGTCATGAGTGGAATATTAAGTGGAATATGAAGTCACAGGAAAGGATTAGCTCATTATGGAGAAACAGTAGAAGGTAAAGAGAGGATAGAATACCTGGGAAAATTGATTCTAGAATTAGTCACTCATTTTTTTTTTTAGTTTCCATAACACATGCTTCCTTTGTATATGTATTTATATCTATTTTTTAGTCCCAATGGTTTTTTAATTGTCCCACTAACAGGTATAATTCTTTATATTCTAGCCTAATGTACAGTGGAGAAAAGATGCTCAAATATTAATTGAAAGTGAATTATATAAAGCTATGTGATCAGGAAACTCAATATCAGTGAAAGGTATATTAGTGGAACCTTATTTTATTACAATGTTCTTTCTGAAAATTTATCATTTTAGGTAATATACATAGGAAATTTGAGATAACTAAAATAATTACCAATCCAGGATTAACATTCTCTAATGACTCACAATTAATTGAATATAATACTGTTACTATAAACTGTTAATAAATTTCTTGGAGATAAAAAATCTACATAGATCTTAAATGAAATGTATTTTAGGTGGTTCTCTTCTATGAAAATTAATAGACATATTTTGAGTAAGATAATTAGAAAATTCATCTAAATTTCAGTAATAATTAGTTTTAAAGTACATGGATATTTACACTGAAGTTTAAAATTAAGGTATCCTAAGGTGGAGAAAAAAATATTGAGCTATCCTTAACAAAACTGAAATGTATTCATAAGTATAATCTTATTCAATAATAACAGCAAAATATGAAATCAATTAATAACTAATAAGATGAATGTTTCACAAACTACATACTTAAAGTCACATAATTGTATATGACATGCTACATATTTTCAATGTTTTTATTCATAAGTATTTCAGACAATTAGGATTTCAGTCACTATCTAAAAAGCAAAATTAAACACAGATTTATAATTGTTAGACATTTGTTGTCTGGTTGTATTAGTTAATCATCTGAATTGAACTATGAAAACATGACAAAATAGTATCTACTACATATTAAATGTAGGTTCTTAAAAAAAAGTGAAGGTAGCAAAAATGAGGTAAGCTAAAATTATGCCAATAAAATTCAGCCAAGTTTCTATCACTAATTAAAATATATAGAATAGTTTAATGTCATTTACCATTCAAGGCATTTTATTGTGTTATTAATTATTAATATACATAGATTAAAAAGTGGCATATTTTAAGTCCATATTTTAAGACTTGTATGGTTTTAGTGGAGAAAAGTTATATCTTAGAAAATGAATTTAAAATTACTCATGCATGTACTAATAAACCTCCCAAGATTCAAGTATTCCTGATATTTCAAATAATTTTCACTTGTCTTCCCTGGAAGAAATATTAGAGCACACTATAAAGAAATAAATTTCCAGACCTTCTAATAGGAAGATAGATTTTCATAAAATTATTCATGAAATTATCTTTACATAGATTGTGGATAACACAGTCATAGAGTCCTGATGGAACTATCAGCTTAGCTTGGTGATGCCTGAACATCACTTTATTATGTTTACTCATTTTCTTTATCCTTTATTTCCTATATAATCCTTTAAATTTATTTCTCTTCAAAGATAAACACCATTAACATATTGTGACTTTCTCTTGCCTATTAATTTAAAAATAAAGTAATTTACCTCAAACCATAATATACGCTAAAGACAATATAGTCAATGTCTTCATGATAGTCAGTGATGTGTTCAGTTATTTTATTCCAATAGTAAGAAAACAAAAGCAAATATAGATGACAGCAATGATATTAAATTAAAAATCTCTTCACATAAAAAGATACTATCATCAAAACAAAGTATACACTACAGATTGAGATAAATATTCATGTATAACTATTTGATGAAATTCTAATATTTAAAATACATGAGACAAAATTCAATAACAAGACAAAAAATAACCCAATCAAAAATGAAAATAAGAGTTAGTTGTGCAGACCTTTCCCTTTTTTTCTTTATGCTTCTTTTTGTGCTTTTGGGGGATCACACATGTAGGCACTCAGGGATTACTTCTGGCTCTGCACTCAGAAGTCACTCCTGACTCGGGGACCATATGGTCGTGAGGGGGATTGAACCCTACCCATCCTGGGTCAGCTGTGTGAAAGGCAAATGCCCTACCACTGTGCTACAACTCCAGCCCAGAAAATGAAGAGTAAGACAGACACTTTTCCAGGGAAGACGTACAAACAACCAATGGGCTCATAAAAAAAAAAAAAAGCAGCTTCAGGAGCCAGAGCAGTGGCACAAGCGGTAGGGCATTTTATTTGCATGCTCTAACCTGGGATGAACCCTGGTTCGATCCCCTGGCATTCCATATGGTCCCACAAGCCAGGAGCTATTTCTGAGTGCATAGCCAGGAGTAACCCCTGAGCATCACAAGGTGTGACTCGAAAAAAAAAAAAAAAAGCAGTGTCATTATCACTTATTGTTGGGGCAATGTAAATAAAAATGATAGTGAGATATAATTTTGGATCTGTAATAAGGCCGATATTAAAAAATGTCAGAAAGTCAATATAAATAGTCAATACAAGAAAAATAATGTACTCATATATTGCTGATCAGAATGTATATAGGTTCAGCCTCTAAGAAATACAATGAAAATATTGTTCAAAATATTAAAAATAGATTTTATATCTGATTTAGTAATTCAAATTTTAGGCATTTATCTCCAAAAATACATTTTAAAACATCTATAAAATCTTATATTGACTGAAACGTTATTTACGTAAATAAGATATGAAAATATTAAAAGACAAATACCAAATACTAAGATGCTAGAGTTAGAGAAGCAAACAAAGGGTACAATAAAGCCAAAGAAAAGAATTCTTGTACATTAGGAGTATGAGTTAAAAGAGGAAAGTAATCCTACAGTAGAGGGATATTATTTCCTTATTGTTATTGATTTTGGTGTATTACAATCACATATATTTTCCAAAATGCAAGAAATTATACCCTCTCAAAAAGTAAAGGACAAATTAGATGACACAGCAAGAAAAAGACAACCATTTTAAAAACACAAACATTTCATTGTTAGTTTTCTTCTATGTATGTTACTCATAATATT
This sequence comes from Crocidura indochinensis, assembly GCA_004027635.1. Lineage (NCBI taxonomy): Eukaryota > Metazoa > Chordata > Mammalia > Eulipotyphla > Soricidae > Crocidura > Crocidura indochinensis. Next base: position 14,131 of record PVKC010015080.1, on the reverse strand, counting down.
TTCTCTTATTCTTTCTTTTATGAACTAGGTACAGATTTGGGGGTAATTTTTAGTTGTTCAATTTCATACAGTTAAATAAGTACATGTATCTGTCTCTCTTACATTGTTTTAAAATTGATTATATCATATTCACATCTCTCAAGTTTTCTTTTCTTTACAGCAAAGGACAGAAATTCCTTCAAATAAAGATAGAACTGTATACTTTGCAGTAAAAACCTAATAGCTAATAATTATTCTATCAAAGCCATTGAAGTTGTTTCAAGTTTTAAAACTAAAAATAATATCTAAAATCTTTGTCAGTAGATAGAGCTATAAATAGAAATATGAATATCACAAGCACTAGTGTTTCATTGTATCTTTTACCTTGTATGATGACATATTTTGGGATTTGATACAACTTGCAACAGTAAATAAAAAACATCAGAGGTCCCACTGAAATCATCCTTTTTGAAAATTTGACAGAATTCAAATTTAGAAAATCTATCCATGTAATTTTTAAATTCAGTCTTGCATATAACCAAAATGCTAAATGAATACCCATATTGACTATTCCCAGTATCTCAAATTCACTCAGTGTATTTTCAAATGTCTGCTGGTATTTGGCTGGATGTACCAAAATATAACTTGGGAAACATATGCTTTCCATTTCTAAGGCCTTGAATTCAAAACCTGGCAATGTGACTGACCCTCTGGAGTGGCCTCCTGGATCTTTATAAAATTAATTTTCTTTTTTTGTGGATACTCTAAATTTTCCTAATATAGCTAAACTATATTTATACCCTATATAAAGAAACTACACTTAAATCTATATGTAAGAAAAAAATCCACATTAAATCAAAAGAGTAACTAAATATTCTATATGAAAATATCCTGAGGTTCTATAAGCATTTTGGCTAAAAAAACATTTGGAATAACTAAAGTCTACTTAAAGATACTGAATTAGTTGTGATCATGGGCAAGTATGTTGTTTCTGAATATCAACCTCATTTTTTGTGATTGGCATGAAATCGTTAATACGGCTGTGGGAATGTTGATTTGAAACTGTGTAATAACTTTAAAATCTTAAATATTTACTGTTGAATAAAAAACAAGTAGCAGTAGCTGAAAACAAGTCTCAGAACAATGCAGTGCCCAATATATTTTAAATTATCAATTTCCTCTGCTGTATATCTCACAATAAGCACTATTATTGAATGATCATTAAACATTCTCATGCTTCAATGGGTGCTTTTTGCATATTGTTTAAAACTTAGAATTATAAGAAGCCGAACTTAATATCTACTTTTAATAGATGTCCTGAGTTTTAGAAATATGCAAAATTACTTTTCTCAACAGTGCCAGATTGTGTCTTGAACTCAAGTTGTGGATTTTTAAAATTCCTGGTTCTTTCTACTAAATCTCAACAATCCAATGTCAGGCAGGTATTGTCACCAGAAGGTTTTACTTCTAAGATTTGGCTTTTTCTACAGATGTATCTTATTTTTTAATTTTCATATGGATCCAACTAAATTTTTTAGTCCTCTCATGTTTTATCCACTACCTTGCTTACATCAGTCAGTGGTGGTATGAATAGCAAGGCTAGGCTTGTCTGTATGCCTTTTCCATCCACATAGGATGCAAAATACAACCGATAGTTCATCTCTATTCTGGTTGACTCTTTAAATGTAAGATGTAGAAAAAAACAACATTTTGTAATAATTCTCTAAAAGTATAGAAAGGGGGGGCCAGAGCAATAGCACAGCAGTTGCCTTGCATGAAGCTTACCTGAGATGGACCCAGGTATGATCCCATATAGTTATTCCCCTGGGCCTGCCAGGAGCAATTTCTGAGTGTAGAACCAGAAACTAAGCTCTGCTGGGTGTGGTCCAATCCTTTTCCCAGAAATAGGGTATAGAAAGTAAAATGATTCTTTTCAGTCAATGGGTTTCATTTTTAAAAGCCTACTAACTTTACTGTGTTAATAAAGTCTTTATTGAATCATTAGTTATAATAACAACTGTATTCCCCTCACAGAAAATTGTTCCTAAAGAAAATAATTTTCTAAGATAAAAAGCAAACATGGTAAGTGCCTATAGATTAGTGATTTTTTTCCATTTAGATAGTGTACACACGGGAAAAAACCACTAAAAATTAAATGATTACTATTTTTCTGATGGTATAGCTATTTGTTATGCTTTACTTATATACCTCTATAATCAAAATAGAGTAAGTCTGAATGAAGGAACCATTCACGGCTCCAAGCAGAAGTAAGACCCTCCAGCCCTTAAATATAGTCCTCAGTGAAATGCAAAGGCATCCACTATTGTGATCAAACTAGACAGTTAAAATATAAATAAAATATTAAAATTAGATGTTAAAAGTAGAAATTAAAGAAAATTTGAGGGACGCTTTTTTGATGACTATACATACCGATATATATGCAAATATATATATTTACATATATGTATACAACTGACATTTCTTTTTCATAATAATATATCATTCTCTATAGCTGCTATAGTTTAGTCTGGCTTTTATTATTTCTCACTAGATTCATTGCAATAGCAATGAATTGATGTCTTCATAATATGTCTTCTGCTTTTAGTATTGCTCCTGTATAATTCATTTGTTGTATTATGCTTTTAGAACTATATTTTGTCATGGATTTATCCAGTGTTAAACTTCAATGGATTCATAAGGTTATGAGGATAAATATACAATTCATGAGGATAACTCTCTTTTCCTATTTCTTCAGTCATATATCTTACTTAGATCCTCTGTTTTCTATCATCCAGACAAACTGGTATTTTATAAAATTCTAAAACAAATGGTGTGTTTCTCTTGTCATGAACTGTTCTTAGTCTAGATCTTTTTCTTTTTACTTTTGCTGTTACCTTTTGCTAGCCTACTCCTTAGTTATAATGTAAGATTGAAAGCCAAATTGCACCATTTTCCTCCTGAATCAGAAAGCAGAAATATAACTTCTGTTCCCATTGCATATTATTTCCATATAGTCTAAAATAAACCACTTCAGAAAAAAAAAATGGCTCAGTGTTCTATTTCCTCCATAGGGTATAACTTCCATGAGATCATATTCAACATTATGGATTTGTCCAATATCTATCTGTTGAATGAATAAGTAAATGAACTAGAATAATAGCAAATCGAAAGACCAGAAACGCATTAAAAGCACAACAAAAGATTACAGTATAGGTAAAGTATACTGTGAGTTGGAAGGCTGTTTAGTAAAAGTAGAAAGTAGCATTTTTTTCATGTGCCTTTTAGGCCATTTGGTATTTATTTTTTTTTTATTAAAGTGTCTGTTCATTTCTTCTCCCCATTTTTTTTGATGGGATTAGATGTGTTTTTCTTGTAGAGTTCTGTCAGTGCCCTGTATATTTTGGATATTAGCCTCTTATCTGATGGGTGTTGAGTGAATAGTTTCTCCCACTCGGTGGGTGGCTCTTGTATCCTGGGCACTATTTCTTTGAGGTGCAGAAGCTTCTCAGTTTAATGTATTCCCATCTGTTTATCTCTGCTTCCACTTGTTTGGAGAGTACAGTTTCCTCCTTGAAGATGTCTTTAGTCTCAATATCATGGAGTGTTTTACCTACGTGTTGTTCTATATACCTTATGGTATCAGGTCTTATATCAAGGTCTTTAATACATTTGGATTTTACCTTCATACATGATGTTAACTGGGGGTCTAATCATGAGGGAGATGCAAATCAAAGCAACGATGAGATATGAGATACCATCTCACACCACAGAGATTGGCACACATCACAAAGAACAAGAACAATCAGTGCTGGCAGGGAAGTGGAGAGAAGGAACTCTTATCTACTGCTGGTGGGAATGCCGTCTAGTCCAACCTCTATGGAAAGTGATATGGAAATTCCTCCAAACACACTGAGTGAGTTTACAAGAAGAAAAGATCTAATCCCATCAAAAAATGGGGAGAAGAAATGAACAGACACTTTGATAAAAAAGAAATACAAATGGCCAAAAGGCACATGAAAAAATGCTCCTCATCACTAATCATTAGGGAGATGCAAATCAAAACAATGATGAGATACCACCTTACATCACAGATATTGGCGCTCATCACAAAGAATGAGAATAATCAGTGCTGACGGGATGTGGAGAGAAAGGAACTCTTATCTACTGCAGTGGGAATGCCGTCTAGTCCAATCTCTATGGAAAGTGATATGGAGATTCATCCCAAAACTGGAAATTGAACTCCCATTCGACCCAACTATTCCACTCCTAGGGATATACCCTAAGAACACAAAAATACAATACAAAAATCCCTTCCTCAGACCTATATTTATTGCAGCACTATTCATAATAGCCAGGCTCTGGAAACAACCAAGATGCCCTTCAACAGACGAATGGCTAAAGAAACTGTGGCACATATACACAATGGAATATTATGCAGCAGTCAGGAGAGATGAAGTCATGAAATTTAACCTATACATGGATGTACATGGAATCTATCACAGTGAGTGAAATAAGTCAGAGGGAGAGAGCTAGACACAGAATGGTCTCACTCATCTATGGGTGAAAAATAAAAATCATTTTTACAAAAATCTTCAAAGACCATGAGAGTCGAGGGCTGGAACTTACAGCTCACTTCATGAAGCTCACCACCAAGAGTGGTGAGTGTAGTTATAGAAATAACTACACTGAGAACTACCATAACCATGTGAATGAATGAGGGAACTAGAAAGCTTTCTAGAGTACAGGTCGGGGTGGGATGGAGGGAGATTTGGGACATTGCTGGTGGTAATGTTGCACTGGTGAAGGGTGATGTTCTTCACATGACTGAAACCTAATCACAATCATACTTGTAATCAAGATGTTTAAATAAATATATTATATAAAAGTAGAAAGTAGTTTGATGGGAGATATAGTGTAAAAATGTCAAAAGAATTGGGCTTACATAGGTGTTTGTTTATATGAGAAATGAATAAAGAATTGCAAGTATGAAAGAAGTACCAGAATTTAAGAGTAGTTAATGATTTAGTTTAGAGTATAATCAGAATAATTTATTATATCTGCTATTCAAGATTTTTTTGCTATTCAAAATTAAAGAGATAACATGAGTGCAGAAAAATCTTTTTTGTCTATAACCCTGATTATAAAATGACAAACAAAATTCATATATTGAACAAATAGAAGGGTCTGAGAAACTTATTCCATGTTAGTGTTTTGGCAAAGAGCCAAAATATTCTTTCTGTGAGTGAATGAAGGATAATTAATATGTTATTCCTCCATCTAGGGGAGGTGGCACTTGTGACTATAAATACTCTAAGTATCAAAATATGTGGAAAAATTTTCAAATCCATGTTAACAAAACTTCTAATTTCCAGCCAAGAAAACATAATGTGTTCTTATGTGCAAATCAAATTTAAATAATGAGCAAGAGTCAATTTTAAGCTATATTAATTTATTTATTTTTAGTATACCATACCACACTCTAGGTAGGTGTTTAAGTAACAACACAAGACCCAAAAAGAAACTGCCTTGAATAGTTTATTCTCTAGCCAATCAGATTTCTTATTGGAGTTATACTCCAATGCAATACATTAAAACAAATTTTAAAGGTGTTAACTTTGCTACATTCTAACATCTTCCTAATGTTTTCTAAATACAGTGTCTTTGAGAAATTAGTGAATTGAGAGAACTTGATGCTAACAGAGATAAGGTGCTTACTATTCATGTAACTGATCCTGGCACAATTCATGGCAATGTATATTTCATTGAGCATTTCTTCTAGCAACCACTTGGCACCACCAGGTGTAGAGGAACTATTTAATCTATATATCAGAATCTACTACACTTAAAGCAAGAGCTTCAAATCACAACAAAAACTTACAAAATAATGTGCCCATCAAGGAGTCAGAGAGGGATGTTGACTGAAACCTAGGGACATTGGTGGAGGGAAGTTAACACTGGTGGTGAGACCTGTGTTGAAACATAGTCTGACTGAAACCCAATTATAAAGAACTTTGTAATAAAATTTTAAATAAATATATTTTAATTAATAAAGATGCTTTTTCTAACAATTACCAACCCAGAGAAGTGAATTTAAGAGATATATGTTCTTTGGCAAATTAACTTCCCAGATAGTTCTTTTTATCTAGAAAAAAGATTAGGTTAGCTATATCACTAATTCTGTACTCAATATCTATAATTGCCATCAGGACAACTAAATGTAATACTGATGTACAAAGTCACGAAATGTGCATTTTTTTTTACAGATTCTTTCAAATACACTGCTTCTATTAATTCTCAGTATAGTAATTTGAGAAATGACAGCAATTTCCAGTGGTTTCTTCAAAATGCTTTATGAACAATGTCTGTGATTCTATTAGCTCTATATAATCTGTTAATTTTAGTCATTTCCTTTGTACTCTTTTCATTTAAGCAAAGGAAATATATCTGAGAAATAATCTTAATGTTACTTATAAGCACATATACTCATAAATAGGTATTGGTAGAAAGAGAAAGATTTAGTTCTATTATTTGCAATTTTTTACTATATTGTTTCCCAAACCTTTGTTACTTCATTACTTTTGGTAATGAACATTTGTTTGAAAAGCACCTAACAACTAGAAATGAAAAACACAGTTCAAAAAGGATGGAAATCAAGGATGAATACATAACATGATTACCTAAGTTATATCTGCAAGCATATACAGCTCAAGTATTCTACTCTCCAGTCTTCGACTATTTCTCTATGGCCATCCTCCCATCCAGAACATAGAAAAGGTGGAAGGACACTTTTTTAACATAAAATCTTTAAGTACCATGAATACAACATGATTGTAGTTGGGTTTCAGTCATTAACAAACATTCCCTTTCACCAGTGCAACAATCCTACCACCAATGCCCACCCCCTTCCCAACCCCTACCTGAATTCGAGATAGGTATTCTATTTTTCTCACATATTAAGATTGTCATGATAGTTGTTAGTGCAGTATTTCCCTAACTGTACTCATCACTCTTTGTGGTGAATATCATATTGTGAGCTGGTCCTTCAAGCCCTCATCTCTATTGTCTCTGGGTATTATTACAATAACTTTCTTAATTTTTCTTAAAACCCATTTGTCTTCTGGCTATTTGTATTTCGTATTTATATTTACATTATATATTAAGCTGAGAAGCTTCTGTACTTCAAAGTAAATATTGTCTAGGATACAAAAGCCACCCACAGAATGGGAGAAACTATTCACCCATCAGATAAGGGGCTAATATCAAAAATATAGCAGGGACTGATAGAACTTAACAGGAAAAAATCATCTAACTCCATGAAAAAAATGGGGAGAAGAAATGAACAGACACTTCCTCAAAGAAGAGACACAAACGGCCAAAAGACACATGAAAAAATGCTCAACGGCAGGACAAGGTTTTTGTTTGCTTATTGTTTTTGTTTTAGGGCCACACCTGGAGGCACTCGGGTTATCTGATTCTACACTCAGAAATATTTCCTTTCAGGCTTGGGGAACCATATGGAATGTTGGAGATAGAACTTGGGTCCATCCACGGGTCAGTCACGTGCAAGGCAAACTCCCTATCTGCTGTGCTATCTATGCAGCCTTAAGGACAAAAGTCTTACATAAAATATTGGAGAGAACCTAAAGGAAAATTGAAGCCGGTTATGCTGATGCATTTTCCTTTTCATTTGCATGGAGGATTTTAGAACTGTGTTAAAAATCTCCAAGCTATTTCTCTCATGCTACAATTTAAGGAGTATTCTATGAATGAGTCAGAGGGAGAGTTGCCATGGCAACAATTCTCATCTGTTTGGAGTCAATCCCCTTCTGATGTTGTCAGTGAAATACCTTGGGTTGAGAGAAACAGAAGTTTCCATTATATTTTAATATTCATTGCTGTCTCTATGCATTCACCAATTTTGCCAGATTACCTGATTATAAATCATTTTTAGATATCTATAAGTAGACATGCTACGTCATGCTTTCATCCAGGAGATGAAAGACAAGCCTATAAAAATCCTTTTTATGCACATAGCTCAATCTTTCTCTTACAATTTCTCTTCCTTTTGCAGAGTCGATGAGTATATATATGTTATTGGTGTCCTTATTTGGAGAGGAATCTGAACAGCAATGAGGAGCCTAAATTTTTAGGCTAGTGGTTGAAAACACTCGCATACTTTCCTCACTGCAACAGCACATGAATACAAATGACTCTAGTTTAGTGTGAAGTTGCTAGGGGTAGCATTTGTGTAGTTTCCTGATTTAAATTCTGGGAATGATCAACTTGGTTGGCAAATCTTCAAAAAAAAAATACAGACTCATTTTTTTGTTATTGTTGCTTATTTTGGGGCTGTACCCGGTGATGCTCAGGATTCACTCCTGACTTAGCATTCAGGAATCACCCTGGCAGTCCTCAGGGGACCATCTTGGATGGCTGGAATTAAACTTGGCTCATACAAGCACAAGACAAGTTTTACCCTCTATCCAGACATATCTACCTTGACAATTCGGGTACTCAACAACCTTCTTCTTTTTAGTTTTCGACATATCCCTCATTGACTACATGTTGACTCAGGAAACCCCTAATTTAGAGACATACTTTCCTTTTTCCATATCTCTATATGATTGTACTGTTTTTCTCTCTTCTTTAAAGTCAAATCCTTTTTAGTTGAAAGATTTAAGTTGATTTTAGTTTCTAAAAAAGACATTTTCAATCTCCACTTCAAGCCAAATTAATCTTCTCCTTACTCTGTTCTCTGTTTATTTATTGAATGTTTCTCTATTTTAACATTAATGTATTCCATTCTGTTTGGCCAGACTCTAGCTACTAATCTGTCTTTCTTTGTTCTGGAGTATATGACCCCATAATCTCATATTTCTATAATCAAATTTCTAATTCCCAAGCACAAATATACTTACACTATTTAAGTGTGTTTATACAAACTAAATAAAACTTTATTACATTTCTCAGGAAGGAGTCAACTGAGGAACTATTGGTATTTTTTTTTTGCTGTGGGGGGAGGTTTTGGGCCACACCCTGTATTACTCAGTAGTTACTCCTGGATCTGCACTCAGAAATAGCTCCTGGCAGGCTTGGGGGAAATATATGGGATATTAGGTATTGAACCTGGGTCAAACCTGAATCTTTCCACATTGGCCATGTGTAAGGCAAATGCCCTATCCACTGTGCTATCATTCTTGTCCCCCAGGGGACTTTGTATTTCTGGTTATTCACAACATAATGGATCGGTCATATTGCATATAGATATCTTTTATATAATATGAATGACTACCCATTTCTGAATTGTGTACTAACATGCTGTGATATTTTCTATAAGATTTATTGCTGAGCTCTACTTTAGGAAAATGTAGGCAAGTGGCATCATGATTAGAATGTAGAATTTGGGAAAAATAAATATAAGTACAATTACATATTTTCTCTATTAGATTTATTAACAAATTACTTAACCCTTCTGAAACTTTCTGTTTCTCGCATTAGACTAGCATTGAAAGATATAACATATAATAAAAGGGAAACATAGCACTTAGCATATGGTTATTTGTTCTAAAAAATACTTATTTCTATTAAAATGATAATATTTGAAATTGTTTTATCTCATTTTTCCTCAACGATACTAAAAAGATTCTTTATTTGTAGTTATTCTGCATGTAAATAGTTTGAGCTACATAAATATCGTCAGAGTTTTTGCTTAAAAACATACATGACCATATTCTAGTTAACTGATATTGTGGGCAAATTATGACTCTATGATACAAACAATATACTTATATATATTGGGCATCATGTTATAAATTAGTTTGAGTATTCATTCAATGTATTATATATGGGTTAAGTAGATAGACTAATTTTAAATTATGAGATGCACAATCAGGGTCATCATTAGTAGCATAAGACAAAAGTCAGTTTTACATATAGGAATATGTATATATAATAATAAAGAAATTAATATGAATTGATAAAAGTAGAGGCATTAAAAATATATATATATAGGGGCAGGAGAGATAGCATGGAGGTAAGGCATTTGCCTTTCGTGCAGAAGGTCATTGGTTCGAATACTGGCATCTCATATGGTCCCCAGAGCCAGTCAGGAGTGATTTCTGAGCATAAAGCCAGGAGTAACCCCTGAGTGCTGCCAGGTGTGACCCCAAAACCATATATATATATATACATACATATATATTAAGCTATAAGACAAACAGAAAATTCAACTAATAAGTATTGTCCAAAATTTCTAGAAGTTTTTATGATAAAAAATTTCAACAAAATGAGAATATAAGGAATGTTCCTTAAAATTATATTTGTTTATCTTTTAAAAATCCACATTTGGTATTACTCTTAATGGTGAAAACTTGATCCCTCTGAGCTTTGGAACAAGGCAAAGATGTCTACTATATTCACTTTCAATCAAGATAGTATTTAAAGATCTAAGTATAGAAATTAAGCAATAAAAATAAATTAAATGGATCAAAATTAGAGTAGTAAAGTTATTCCTATAAGCAGATGCCAGGATAATATATAAGGGACCCTAAAGCATACACCAAAATGCCCAGAAGCAACAAAACAACACACTAATAGAATACAATGAAGCCAAAAGAAATGATGAAATCCTGGGATTTTATTCACTAGGGATTAACTCCATGTTATGAGAACTCAGTAGAAGGAAAAATAATGTATGTTCTCACTCGTTGTTGTACACAGGATAAAATGACAGGGAAATGTACGTATAAAAGGTAAAACACTTCTAAAATATAGAGATGAATAAGTCATATAAGAGAAATGAATGGGGTAAGTAAGATATGGTTTGAAGGTGACACTGAAGTCAAGATTAGGGACATTGGATACAGTGGCAGTATAAAAGTGGGATATACATTATTGCCTAAATTGATAGAGCCAATACAACCAATAATTCTTGGAACCAAAACTACTATGAACTTAAATTTGTACAACCTGTTATAAAGGAGAGCTAGGGTCTGTTGCTAGGGTGGTTACCAAGAAAAGAGTTGAAAGTAGTTAATAGTTTTTTTTTTTATTCCTTCCCTGGTCCTTGATCCTGCTAGAGTTTCTCTTTGAGGGTGTTCCAGCCTTCTGTAGGCCTGCTATGCCATCCATTGAGACTTCTGTCAATGACAAAGGAACTAGTCCAAATTCTGTCTCTTGGTTTTATTATATCCCAAGAAACTTTCCTATGTCTTAAGAATTCATTATTTCGGAAGTTTTTTCCTACCAGCCTATATCAAAAAGATGTTGCTGTGAACAAAGCACTGAACTTTTCTTACTAAGGAGATTCCAGGGAGAAATATCTGAGTCCTAAAATAACAATTTAGTTGTTCAAAGGAACAAAATGAGACCTACCATGTCTTTATCATTTCAGTAGATGTGAACCGGTTTTAAAAATATTAATACAATAATTATTATTGTTGTCACTATTTTATAATTTTATTATTTAACTGGGGATCAAATTTTTGAAATCACAGATTCATAAAGCATCCATTCTTTCAGATTCATTTCTTCCCCAATTACATCAGTGCATTATAATTAGTTTACTCTTTTAATGAATATTGTAGCTATATGTTTAGAATTTTCAGACCCTATGTCAATGTTTTCTCATGTCCAATCATAAATGCTGAAACATAGTACACCAAGCTGATCTAGTGATAAGTAGATAATTAGTCATGGAGGCTGATAGGAAAAATAGCTCTAATTTTTCTCTATTCAAGTTCCATAAAGTAATTCCACTATTACAAGATCATATTACACTAAAAATAAATGTATTCTATCTTTTTGATTCTATGGTCCTCTAAAGTCTCTCCTTAAAAAAGTGTTTATGCATGAGTGTGTGGGAGACTAAGACAGACGTTCCTGTCACAATAGGACAGTCAGCAGAAAACCTTGATATTTTGGACAAAAATACCTTCAAAAGAAAAGAAAATAATATGAGGGAAGAAAATAAGAGCTATCTCAGAAGATACATTTTATACAATACACTGTGTCTGGGGTCAGCACTGCTGGGAGGGCATTGCTCACACAATTGAATGCTAAAATGAGAGAGAAAATGTAGAATCCCTGTTTTTGGTGACATCCTCTAGTTTTTTCTTTTGACCTGCAATCATGAAGTGGAAGAAACAATTTAGCTTGGTGATGTTATTCCATAAAATCATAGAAAAATCACACCAGGTATCACAACTAAAAGTATTGGCATTTTTTTATAGTTTCACTTTACTTTTGTCTTTGGGGCTGAATTCAGCTGTGCTCAGGGGTTACTCAAGTCTCTGTGCTCAGAGGACCATATGGGATGCCAATGAAAAGTACCTCACCCACTCTATTGTCACTCAGCAACCCTAGCACAAATTATTGACTGCAGCACACCACATATTTTTAATTTATAATGAAAAATACAACTCCAGTTATGACTTCCAGCAGTTTTCCCATGAAGAGAAAGTCAATATAAAGCAGCGATGATTTTTAATACAAAAAAATCTGTGCAAATGAAAAAATTGTGTTTATTCTGCAAGACAAAAGAAAATGTTAATAACAGAAAACCACAGAGATAAGTGGTATATAATTACCTCTCACATGGCAAGTACCATTTTTGTTGTCAATTTACTTGTATATCATACGTATATATCTTCCTTTTCACTCAGCCAACTACTCAACCAATTTACCAGTTTCCTACTGAGATAATTTACAAATATACTTCAATTTTATCCTCTTCTCTTCAACTTACTTCTATGAACTTTGATCAACACATAATTTTCTTTATTTTGTAACATTGTAAAATAGTCAACTGGACTAGGTCTAAGGATATCTGGTTTGACTGGTGTGACAGCTACATTTCTTTTGGAATTTTATAATTTGAATAAAGAAATTAGTGTTCTCTGGTGGGGGGGACTTAATGAGGTAGAGGGAGGACAACACTGGTAGTGGGAATGCCCCTCATTCATTGTCACTATGTACCGTAAATAATTCTGTGAAAGATTTGTAATGCATTTTGGTCACAATAAAAATGTATTGAAAAAAGAAATAAAAAATGAAATTAGTGTTCCGTAGTAGTCTTTAACTTGAGATTATTTGCACACTCATGCACTGCTAATGAGGCAGACTAAAAAATATAAGTATATCTATGAAGAAAAAGACAAAATAGGCTCGCTCTTCTTACCACTCTTCTATGATTCTCTGTTGAGATGCCAATCTGACCAGACTCCAAGTATGCTGGTATTTGGGCTTGATATTACCATGATTTTTGTGGAATGAGTACAGCACTCTTCCCGTTTTCTTATAACCACACTCACAAATGTAGTCATCATATATGAACAGGACCAGCTCCATAGACTCGCCCTTTTTTTTTTTTTCAGAAAGAGATGTAAAACTAACCATGAAAACTCATGGGTACACAGGTCATGCAGTTGAAAACTGGCAATATTTGGGAGAGGCAAGTGAGCTCCTGTCCTCCTAAAGTCACGCTTGCTGTATTATCACTCATAACTGTCATTTTGCCCATGGCCCTGATTCAACACTCCTCTACAACTCTCTGCAGAGACTGAAGTTCAAATTGATTGTCACATTCTAAATGCATGGTATACGACAGTCTTGCTAATCTTATACACATTTGTAATAAAATCTAGTTTCAGTGTATTTTTCAGGACCAGAGAAATAGTACAGTGTGTAAGGTACCTTACAAGAGTTTGATGGGTTTGATGTTTGGCACTCCATATTACTGCTGGAGCCTGCCAGGTATAAAGCCTAAGTAGAGAGCAAGGTATAAGCCCTGAGAACCTCAGGGTATGGTTTAAAAACAACTTTGTGACAAAAACTCTGAGGAGGTATTGAAGAGAACTTTGCATGTGATTGATCCCCATAACTGCATGTATTTACCCAAGCATGGTCGTTAGTGATCCCTATGTACAGAACTAGAAGCAAACGCTGAGGACTGTTGGATATATCACCCAAAACAAACAAAACTACAGCAAATCAAACCAAACAAGACCAAACCAAACATTCAGAGGATTAATGATAAAACCGTTTATATATAAGTTTAAATGATATATAAATCTGTGAAGGAATATTTCTTTATTGTTTGTTTATTTGTTGTTTGTTTTGATTATACATCCCACTGTGCTTAAGGTTTATTTCC
>PVKC010015079.1:0-21702 GCA_004027635.1 Crocidura indochinensis | reverse complement strand
GACGGGCTGCCCTAGGCTAGGGCTTGCAAGACAGAGCCCTTACCTTTAGCGCCACCTCTCTGGCCCCAGGATCTTGATTTTATCCACCAACATGTAGAAAGTTTTCAGTATGCATTCAGTGTATTGTGTTACCTCTAAGGGAAATGGAAGTTATTTTCAAGTAGGCTTTCTACAATATTAGTACATGCATAGAAAAATTTGAGAAATTCAGAAAGATTCTGGATGTGGTAGTGGTGGTGGTGGTTGTGGTGGTTGTGGTGGTGGTATTATTTTCTGTGTGTGTGTGTGTGTTGTGTGTCCAAAACTGCCCTGGAAATACGAGTTTTTAGACCAGGTGAATACTCGTATTATCTTGTCATTCTGTCAAAGGTTGACTTAAGAATGCTTTACTTCACCCAGCCCAGACCCCTTATCTTCCCAGTTCTTCCTCTGATGGTCCAACTTAGTCCCAGATTCAACATGCTTAGGTATCCCCCTGGCCTTACTAGGAAGTACATTAAAACCACTCGACTGTGAAAAAGTTATGGTGATCCAAGCCATGCCTGTGAGAATGATCAGTCTAACACTGCATCTCTGATGCAGAGAGAAGCATAAAGGATACGCAGCTGACAGAATACATTTTGAAAAAAAAAAATACTGTCAGCCTATAACATATATCCAAAGCATTGGTCCTGATTTTTTAAAAAAAGATTCTCTTTTAAGGCAGAATTTCTTCCAGCTGTAGGAATACATGTAACATTTATGAAACCATTTTTGTTAGGTTAGAAAATTATTTGTTCATGTTGCACCCTGAAACTTGAGATAGCATGGAGGTAAGGCGTTTACCTTTCATGCAAAAGGTCATCGGTTTGAATCCCGGTGCCCCATATGGTCCCCCGTGCCTGCCAGGAGCAATTTCTGAGCATGGAGCCAGGAGTAACCCCTGAGCACTGCCGGGTGTGACCCAAAAACTACAAAAAAAATAAAAAAAAAATACTAAAGGTAACATAATGTATGGTGTTTCTTTACTCTTAACCATTTTCCATTCTGAAATAATAGAGCTTTCAGTTGGAAATTTGGTATGTGATTTAGGATTTAATTTTATATTATTGATTGTTTAATGCCCTATAATGTTATGGTCAAAGCTTCAATAGCCATTTTATCAGCCGTTTGCACACAGTTTTCCTAGAACTTTATTATATAATACAAACCATAGAAGCCAGTGTCCATTTATGTCAGAAATGCCATCAACTGTAGATACTTTCTGAGCTAGTCTAGTCCATATTTTGTTCTGACTTTTGTAGAGGAAACTAGTGTATCACTATATTATGTGTAGACTATTTATATAAACTCATATTTAGAGAAAGTAAAGCATATGTTAACATTTTATTAGAATATTTTGTGAGTTTATATGAACTTTTTATAAAGGCAATGCATTTATATGAAATATTTAACCATGTTTTCTGATTGACTATGGAACATCAAGAGTTCTATGATGCAGAGAAATGAAAAATACATTTATCTGAGTTACAGTTTTCTTCTTTTGATCCCATGACAGGAAGTTCTGCAAAGGCTTTTTTAAATAACTACATTAGTGCTCCACTAATATTTGTTCATAAAAATATTCCTCTTTAGAGTATGACTTAGAATTCAGTTTGCTAAGTAAAATATGAAAGGCAAGGGAATATGTGACAGAGGGACACAGGTACTCTGAGACTGGGTGTCAGATAATACCATTGTATTCGTGAAACATACCTATATATATGTAATATTGTAAATTATGCTGCCTAAATTAAAATATATGACTTCTCACTCAAAATTACATATGAATCTATTTCTTATTAGCCTTTATATATTAAGAATATATATATATATATATATATATATATATATATATTTGGTTTTTGGGCTTCACTTGTCCTGGCAGCACTCAGGGGTTTCTCCTAGCTCTGCTCTCAGAAATCACTCCTGGCAGGCTCAGGGCATATGGGATTGAAGCATGGATTCGTCCTGGGGTGACAGCATGCTAAACAAATACCCTAGCACTGTGTCATCACTCCAGACCAAGAATATATTCTTAAAATATTATTTTGGTAGAAATTATGGGATATGACAAAGAAAGGCAGTATCATGGGTCAAGATGTCATCTCTAAAATGAGATGATTAAGATTTAGTCATCTAAATTTTAAAAGTAATGGGGTCATGGTCTATTTTTATAAGTTTCTTTTTAAGTCTCTTTTTTTATATTTTTGTGAAATCATTGGGATCTAAAAACAGTTATTCATTGTTGGGTTTTAAGCAAACAATCTATTAGGGTGAATCCCATCAAGCAATGTCAACCTCCCTCCACCATTGTTCCCAGAGTACATCCATCGCACTACTCCTGTCCCAGCATGCCAATATAAGATGCCATTTTAAGTTTTGATTATTAAATTTGGGTCTCATGATTCATTGTTGTTGAATTTGACTTTGATATTTAATTCTCTTTCTTAATACCACTAATGCACTTAAGACCACTTGGCTCTGGGCTTCCATCATTTCATATTTGTGTTTCTCCTCTTCCACTCACTTACTGTTCCTCTTGCTATACTCTGGGACCAATAGTGTTCTAGATAAGCTCCATTTAAACCACTGTATTTCTTTATACAGTTATTTTAAATACCACATATAATTATTTATCTTTCTTCTTTAGGCTTCATTTAACGTATCTTCCACTTCCATTCATGTGGCAACAAATTGCGTGATTGCTTCATTCCTTAGGGTTAGGTAGTATTCCATTGCATATATGTATCACATCTTCATGAGCCACTTGTCTATTATTGGACATTTAGGTTGATTCCGAGTCTCAGATAACTACTTAGTATTGCACAGAATAGTAGTAGTGTGCATCCTTTTGGATCAGAGTTTTTCTGTCCTAGGGATAGACACCTAAAAGATGAATTTCTGGGTGATATGGCAAATCAATTTTTAGTTGATCAAGAACCCTCCATACTGTTTTCCATAAGGGTTGGACCAGGCAGAATTCCCACCAGCAGGGAATGAGAGTTCCTTTTGCAATACATCACTGCCAACACAAATTGTCCCCAGGTATTTTTGATATGAGCCATATTAAATGTAAAACAATATTTCATTGTTGTCTTGATTTTGATTTCCCTAATAAAAATGATAATGAGCTTTTTTATGTGCCTATTGACCATTTGCTGGTCTTCTGGTCCTCCTCAGAGAGGTGTCTGTTCATTTTTTCACCTCATTATTTTTTGATGGGTTTTTAGTTTTTGTGGAGTTAAACTTTGTATATCCCAGATATAAACGTTTATCTGAGATGTCGAATGCAAATATTTTCTCCTAATCATTTAGCTGTCTTTAATTTTAGTCAGTGTTTCTTTTGCTGTAGAAAAGCTTTTTGTTTTGAAGCAGTCCCACTTATTCAGGTTAAATTCTATAATCTTTGATATTGGCATCCAATCATTGAAGACTTCTTTGAGATCTGAGTCTTCGAGTGTTTTTACTACGTTTTCTTCAATGAACTTTATGGATTCAAGTGCAATTTCAAAGTCTTTGATCCTCAAATCTTTCTTTTTATTTTATTTTATATTATTTTATTTTTTGTTTTTGGACCTTACCCAGTAATATTTGCATAAATTCCTGTCTTTGTATAAATGCTCACATGACCATATGCAATTCTTGAGCTTGATCAGAGGTCACCGGATGTGAGGCATTAATCAACTACTTTAACCCATCAAGTCTTAAATTTATTTATGCACACACAGGCCCATTTTTTGAAAACAATTTATGTGTGTGTTATACTTGCAGGTTTATTCATAAATAGCATTATGCACTTTCTTTCATTTTAAAATAAAATGTGCAAAAAGATCAAATGAGTTATTTTGAAAGCTATTAAAATGATTGCCGATCGTATGACAATTTAGAATTAATTCAACTTTCAGATAGCTGATTATTTTCAAATTTTAATGTTTGTAACAATTTATAGTTTTAGATTGTTTTAATAAATTTGTGTAAGTGCAAATATACTCATAAAATGTTTAAAACCTTCTTAGGAGAAATGTAAATGTCTATTTTAAAAATGTGTAAAATATGCTAATGTTTCTATTTAAATAACATATAATCAATATGCAATTCTTGATATAACTATTTCAGTATTTAGGAGCTCTTGCTAATGTTGAAACATTAAAAATAACCATTTAGTAATAAATATAATATTTAATAAATTTAAGCATTGAAATTTAGATGCAAACAGAAATAAACTATTTTATGTTGGAGTGAATAAAATTTTGTAAGCGTTTTTGTGTTTGTGCAAGAAAAATGTACTTATCATAAAGATTTTTAACCATAAATTTTATACATATTTTGCCTTTAATTGATTGAGACTTATTAGACTTTTCTTTTGAATAACCTAAAGCTCTAGAATACATATATACCATAAAGTCAGGTTAAAAAATCAATCTTATAACACCTGTAGATTGATATGTTTCTTATATATATTTTAATTCACTCTAATTCAAATTTAATTAATGAAATATCTTCTTCTGAATAAGATCTTAGGTACTCAAAAATGAGCACACCATTTGAAAATCATAGAAGTGTCAAGCAATATTGTCTCAACTAATATTTTCAGTTAATCAAAAAGGCATTTTATAGACCAGCTATTAAAGAAATATATCCATTTATATGCTTTCCTCAGAGAAATTCATTATTGAATATTTATGGGACAGTCTTAGTTTTATGTTAATTATCTAAAATATTTGTTAAGGAGCATATACAATTTGGTTTCACTTCAGGGGTGGTGAACAAGTTGACAAAAAGAGCCAAAATTTTAAACTGAGAGTCAGAGAGCCACACCGACACAGTGACCTGCCTAAACAGACAAACACTCACACAAAAGCATATGATTCTAACAATAATATATTTAACACATATTGCATTTTGCCATTTTGAGTGAGGGTTAAAATCCTGTTCGCCACCCCTGCACTAAGTTCTACCTTAAATGTTGTATGTGTTTGGTTACTGTACTTTACTTTCTTACCAATTTTGTGAAGCCAATTACAGAATATAACATATTATTTTAGGATTAAAAATAAAAAAAACTATATTGCAATTTTACTTTCTTAACTAAATACAATGAATGTCTAATATATGAATTTATTCTAATCTTGCATTTGGATTTTATTTTACTGTTGTGAACTCTATTAACATTGGAGTAAATTATTAAATAATAGAAGATCTCATTATAAACTTAAAAGAGTTGTCCTTTCTTCCCAAAAGTGAAAAGTCAAATATGCTTATTTGTAGTTTTATAGCCTAGGAAAAATTAGTTTACTTCCTTTTTTGGGAAGGAGCTTCTTAGGTTCACATCATAGTGCCCAGTGTTTACTTCTGGCGCTGCACTCAGAAATTAGTTCAGGTGATACTCAAGGTTCTATTTGCATGCAACAAAGATACCCTACATGCTGTAATAACATCTTTCCCACCAGCCTAGAGAATTTTTCAGAATTTTTTATCATCTCCAATATATCACTCAGTTCAAACATTATGTCTTTTGGCATATTTTTGTTGTTGTTGTTGTTTGTTTGTTTCTGGGTCACATTCGGTGACACTTAAGGGTTACTCCTGGATCTATACTCAGAAATCACTCCTGGGAGGTTCAAGGAACTATATGGGATGCCCAGATTTGAACCACACGCAAAAGCCCTACAGTTGTGCTCTCTCTAGCACTTATCTTTTGGCATTTTTAAGATTAATATAAACTCCATATACCAGACATGTAGAGTGTATAATTAACAACAAACTAATCCTGTTGTTAATATTGTGTTGTTAGACCAAAATACTAGACTTAATTTTAGGGAAAGAAACAAAATGTAGGACCATATTATTAGTGCCACACTGAAGCCATATATACCTTGCACCAGGCCCTAGTTCAGTCTCCATCACCACATATTTTTTTTCCTTGAGCACTACCTGGAGAGTAGAGCTTTGAGGAAAAAAGAAAAGAAATGATACAGAGAAAGGAAGAAATAAAGAATAAAAGAAAGAAGAAAGAAAAGGGAATTAATGAAAAGGAAAAGAAGAAAGAAAATAAAGATAGGAAGGAAGGAGAAAGACAAGTAAAGAGAAAGAGAAAAAATGAAGAAAGAAAGAGAAGAAAGAAAAAGGAAAAAACTGAAAAAAAAGAAAAATAGGACAAACTGAAGTTTTTGCACTTTCTATAAGGTCATATAGATTGTATCTGATTATTCATTTGATATTAAAATTATTTTGCCACAGGGATAGAGCAGAAATTAATGTGCTTGCTATAAATGCTTCACACACCAATTTGAGCTCTAACACCACATATGGTTCTCTTTGGACTACCAGGAGTAACCTAAATAGAGTCTGTGATATGCTCTGATCAATGCTGGGTGTGGCCCAGCATTCTTCTTCTGCTCGTACATCTGAAACAACCCTAAAGCAAGGTTAACACGCAAAAATAAACCTCAATATTTATATTGAAGTATCTGAGACTGACTCATGCAAGCTTGTGATATATTCCACACATTTTTAGGGAAGTGAATTTCCACTTAAACACAGAATGTTAAATGTTTCTTGTAGTGTTTATATATTAATCTGAATGGAAGTGTTTGCTTAATTAATTTTATTTGTTTGCTGAGTAACTTTTGACATACTGCATTAACTCTTCTATAAAATATAATAATCACTTTAATAGAAGATTTAAACGTATAGGAAAGAGTGATGTGATATAGAGATACCTGAAACTGCTGAAATGTATCTTAATCTAGTTTAGAAACAGTTATAAACCTATAGTTCTCAGATTTATAGATTTCAGCTACCCATTTTTCCTAATACAAAGTGTAAATTGGAAATTTGTTCTTTTTCACTGCTTTTATGGTTTTCGTTCCAAGAAAAATACTTATAAGAAAAATATTTTATCTACAATCTCCTTTTTAATATTGAAGTTATAATACCTAAGATGCTATGTCTACCTAGTGGCATGGAAAGAGTGAATTCTTCTTGACTTACTTCTTATTGTTGCAACATGGAATTGTATTCAGTTCCCCTAAAATGAATACTAAAAATGCATAGAAAATGGTATTTGTTTGTTTGATATAACTGCTTTTATTCTCAAAGCTCCTCTTTTATTTTGCAGTTACCTGTGGCAGATTCCATTAACTGTTATGGTAGGGAATAGAAGCCATGTGTCTTCAGAAGCAATTATTTGGGTGTCTAACAAATCAGGTAAAATATATATTCTCCCAGAGGAACTATTTAATTTCAGATAATTGCTTAGCAACTTAACCTCTACTTTTAGCTGGTATTAAAAATGTGAATAAAGGAAAATTTAAAATAAAGTATATAGGGGAGTGATAATCACTTTACAAAAGTGGATGTGAGAGACTAATTTTAGTCTGCCTACAAAAGTATTAAATTGATTTGATATTAACGGGAAGTTTTAAAATAAGTTTTTGTGGCACTAATTTTAGCTATTGTAAACAACATCATTTTATAATTGCAAGTGTAATTAAAATATAATTATAGCTCCCAATAGAATAATATGCCAAAGATTGAAATGCAGGCTACATTTTTATTCCATTTTCCTGCTGTCTTCTCTTAACCACTTTTAAGATGGGTGAGGCAATATTCCCTATAGAATTAGATAATTATAAGACACAAAAAGAGAGTTTTTTATGTGTCCTGAATCTATACTTTAAGTAGGGTCAAATTTCTCTGAGAAGAAAAAAATGAGATCCTATTTTATTTCTAAATATCTTCAGTAAGATAGTGACCTATTTCAATTCACTGCCAGAAACTATTTCTTGAATCCAATCTAATCTTTCATGCTAGCATGAAACAGATTCCTATTATGTCTGTTTTTCCTTTGAGTGGAAAAATATGTGTATATATATATATATATATATATAAATATATATGTAACTACATTTTAATTTAGATGTCAATGTCTCAAAACTATTTTTTGGTAATTTCACTTCATATTGTAATTGTCACTATCTTTCTGTATTAAAAGCATGGTAAACTTCCCAAAATGTTTTAAAGTAAGTATATATAAATATATATACTATTTTCCTCATAATCTTGCTACTATAAGGGATATTTAATCACTTAAACATGTAAATAGATATAAACGTAAAAAAAAGTCACAAGAGAATTTAATATGACTTAGAAGAAATATAGAATTACTTCCAGTTAAAATTCAAATTGCCATGTTATTTCAAACATGCAATCATATACTATAACTTATTTTAAATTTATATGCATTGTGTAGAAAACATTTATGTATAATACAGAGAAACATTAAAAATAAATCAAAATATATTACTTTTTTAAATTGCTTATTATAATATATTTATTTTATTTTTGAGGTGTTTATAACACATTTTGAATGTAGTAGTATATTTTGGGTCTCTATTCTTTTACCTTAAACTGCTTATTTTACTTTTCTACATAATTTGTTATAGAAGTGATGAAGGAAAGTTGTGAATTAAAATATAATTATAGCTCCCAATAGGATAATATTGGGAACCAACATACAAGTAAACTGAATTCATTCCTGTCTGGATTTGCAAGAAGATGAAACTGAACAGTCTTCAGATTTAGAGTCTAATATTTATCTTGAAAATATAAGATAGAAACGAGAAAAATAGAAAAGGGGAATGGAACTGACAAAATATTAAAATTAGATCAAACCGCCCTCTCCTCCCTTTTTTGGTTTTTGGGTCACACCTGACGTCACTCAGGGGTTACTCCTGGCTCTACACTCAGAAATCGCTCCTGGCAGGCTGCGGGGACCATATGGATGGCTGGGAATCAAACCCTTATCGTCCCCGGTCTGCTGCATGCTAGGCAAACACCTTTCTGTTGTCCTATCTCTTTAGCTCTAAATCTTCCCTTTCTGATATTGTTGGATCCCTGGTAAATTCTAATTCTTATTGGTATTTCCCCCAGTTTTATTTTCTTTAATTTTCTCATTATTTCCAGGCTATTATTGAAGGTTTCCCTTTCTCCAAAATATTATTTTTGTCCAAAAGAATAAACCATTCCAACCTAAATATATTTAAACCAGTTTGTTGCTAAAAGCAAATAAAATATTCTACATTTTGTTTTTGCTATAAAATACCAATAAATAAAGATATTTCAAGGTATGGTAGTTCACAAGTTAGTGTCTCTTCAATTTAATTAAATACATTTAATTTCAAATGTTAGATAAGAAAATATATTATACTAAAGATGATTTAGTTTTCGTGAGTTTTAAGAATCCATGGTTCTTAAAATTATAAGTAAATATTAACACTAGCATAACGATATATTCTTTACTCAAGCATCACTTTATATGAAACTCAAAGGTTTTAAAATACAAATTTTAATCCCCATTGTGAAAATAAGGAAAATAAGATTTAACCAATTTAGCTGCTGGCACAAAGTATCTTGAACTTGGTTTTTTACTTTCTTTTCTTTTACTTCTTCTTTTTTCCTTAATCATATCCTGATGTTCTGGGGGGAAATTCTTGTCTCAATGCTCAGAGGTTGTTCCTGGTATTTTGTGGGATCATAGAGTGCCTGGGTTCTGTGGTTTCTTATATACAAATAACGTTCTGAAAACCACTGAACAGTTTTCCTCATTAATAGTTATTCTTTTCTAGATTAATTTTCTCTATTTCATGATTTGATTACACACATTGATAGATTGCTATAGTATCATGCACATTTTTACATCATCCACAAAGCATTATTTAAAAATAATTAGTGATAAAATCAACCATTTTATATATGCATTTTTTTAAGATTGTTACCTTTTTTCTGGTTGACTAGTTTTTTGGGCAACATCCAATATTGCTCAGTACTTACTCCATCTTCTTACTCTGTTCTCAGGAATCACACTTAGTGGTGTTCAGGGAATCATATTTCATGCTAAAGATGAAACGAGGATTGACCATGTATAAGACCTTACCCCTTTCTATATTTCTATATCTCTATCCCTCTTTTGACATTATTGTTTTAACAACTGAATGTCCTATAGAAGTAAAAATTTGAACAAAAGGTCTTTTATTTCTCTCTTTTATATGCAAAGAAGGATAGATAATTAAATATAAAACCTTATAAACTCCTTCATGCCTTGATGTAGAACTAAGGCTTGTCTCATTTCGAATACATTCTAAATATAATTTTAATTGGCATACTAATGCTTTAAATATAATGTCCATGCTTTTTATTATGATACTCATCACATACTGTACATTAGAACATTGGAAAAGATCTCTTTAAAATTCATCGCATGCCACTAGTTAATCTGAAGAACATTTTAGAGATATAATTAACTAGTATAAAAAAGATACTTAAAAATCTATTGCAAACTCTTTTAGAGAACCATTTCTCCAAAGATCTAATTTATAACAAAGTCATAAAATTCCTTATGAATAGTAATAATTTTCAGGTTTTAGTAATCAACTTAATAACTATGTACTTAAAAACAAGAGACAGTGAGGCCATGAGAAGTATAAGATTTTTTTTTCCGATATGTCGCAACTGTACCTGTATGCTGCTGAATTGAATAAGTTAAAAATTAGAGTTCACAAAGAGGTGAAGGTGAGGCCCAACTGTGATTTCGGACACTGATATTTGACAGTCCTAACACTAAACAGTTTTAGCCTTTGGGTTTAAATATTCCTGATAAATGGTAAATAGCCAACTGCTAGTCAGACTGAATACACCTAGGAGTGGACCCAGACATTTTGAGAAATGCTGGAAAGCCCAATAGTTGACCTTTGGGACATTGGTGATGGGAATGTTGCACTGGTGAAGGAGAGGGTCTTCTTTACATAATTGAAACCCAACTACAATCATTTTCTGTAATCAAGGTGTTTAAAATAAAAATATTTAACAAATTGAAAATGGTGAAAATTGAGATACTAGAGTTGAGTGTATCACATGTTACACTGACAATGAAATAATATTTAAACAGAAATAATGTTAAAAATATCTATTAAATATAAACTGGAGGGATTTCCATACACTCTTGGCTAATGTTAATATTCTTAATATTATTATCATGCTGAGCGGTATAAGTAAAGAAAATAATAATAACATGGTTCGGAGCGATAGTGCAGCTATAGGGCATTTGTCTTGCAACTGAGTTTGATTCCTGATGTCCCATATAATCCCCTAAAGCCATGAGCAATTTCTGAGTGCATAGCCACGTATAACACCTGAGCGTCACCAGGTATGGCCTCAAAACAAAAAAGCAAACAAACAAAAATAAGAGTCAGCTGGGAAATAAATAATAATATAAGTTCTTATGAACTGGGAGCCTCTATTCCTACAGTGTTTATTGCTTAAAACCAGTAAACACAAGAAGAAGGGAATATGTTAACATATTTAGTTGTTAACATAGAGAGTTGTCTATGTTTTTGTAATCTAACTAATCTAACATAGCTAATTTAACATAGCAAGGTCTTCATATATCAAAGGGTCAACTAATACAATGTCTCTGTGTTGCTTTCTTCAAGAGAGGTCCACAGAAAAGAGTAAAATCAGAAACAACAAACCATTAAGGTTTTCCCTAATGGTGCCTGCATTTCTGTTATTAGTAATTAAGCGTCCCTAAATCACCTTTTCAAAACAATTCCTCAAAGTATCATATTTCTAGTTAAGCATAGTTATTTTCCTGATATTTGTATATTCAATAAAGTATCATTCTGAGTAGTGTTCAGGAGACCATATTGGAGGTAGGAATTGAACCTGGGCCATTAGCAAGCAAGTGAAATATGCTACCCCCTATACTACCAATCCAGCTTCTAGATTAAAATTTATTAAGTGACATATTTCTTTTTAAATTTTAATTTTTTACATTTAATGAATAAAGTAAAATTAAAAATTCACAGTTCTGTGGACCCACACCTTAAATACTTAAAAATTTATAGAAACTATGGACAGTATTAATATTTTAGAGAATATATATTAGGCTAATTTTTTAGATTCATGAATTTACTTGGTACAATTCCAAACGAAAATTAATATAGTTTTATCCTACTGGGTTATAGAATTTGGAGGTGCCTTAAATTCCATATATTGCTTAGCCTTTCGGTAACTAAGGGAAATGAATATCAAAAATAATAATGATCTAAGTTGAAACTTCTATATAAAGGAAAAATAAAATAATCCAAATTTCCTACTCCTATCATTAGAATATTTATTACATCTTCAAATCAATATGAGTAATTAATATATCTATATAATATTTCTGTAAATTGTATCACCTTGTACATAGTATAGCAGTATACTAGTATATTTAGATATATTCTAGATATATACTAGCTATACTAGTACCTAGTATGATAATTTTAAAAAAACATCAAATTTAGGAAAACTAAAATGGAATATTTCACCTTCTTTTGGCACTTTCAGAAACATTTCGGTGTACATATAACTAAAAATAAATTTAGATTCTATTTGAAACATTCAACGGTATGTCATTCAACACTAGTACAGTATCCATTTATGTTCATGCATGTCCTTTGTACTGTACATTTTTGAAAATTCTTAAACATAATATGCACGGATTAGCTAACTCACTCTATAATGCTTATTAGAAATAAATGACCATTAATTTTCACCTAATAGTTCTTTAACTTTTCTGATGTGCCTGCTGTGAGATGTATTGTATGTAAATTCATTATTAAAATGATAAAAAAAAAGTCTGACACAATTTCTGGGGGTGTATTTTCAATTTTAAAACTCATGGGAATTAGATCATGGTGGGGTTTTTAATCTTTATATATGCATGGATATATATGTGTGTATAAAAATAAATTTTAAGTGAATTTTATACATTATACTCAGCTCTTATGAACCATGAGTCCTTAAGACACTGACAAAAAAATCATTAGATCTGTGAGTTATAGTTCTGTGAAGTCAAGAAAGACTGACTGAAAACTGAACAGAGTTCTCTGTAGCATACTTGAAGAAGTTAAAAATATGTAATATATGCTATTGCTTTTAGGGAATTTTTTTAAATTGAATTAGTGGGTAACCGTAATAAAGTTACTACATTCAAATAGATTCCAATAAGAATAATTCATTGGCTTTTATCCAACTAGATATAGAAATAGTAGAGTTTTAAATAAATGAGACTCCTTTTTCTCCACCATAATTGATGACACTAGGAAGTCTATTATTTATTAGTACTTCCAAGAAAGTATAAGAAAGAAGTTGAAAAACAACAGTGACTTTATAATAAATTAGACCTATTGCTTTAATTACCTTCTTGCTGAATAAAATATGAAGAAAATGCTACTAAGGTCTTTTCTTTTGTTCTAGTCTCAATATCCACAAGTTAATTTAAAGTCACCTGAATACGGGGAATAAATTTCTTGATTATACTCACATTGCAAAAGGAAACTGTGTATAGGTAATGGAATTTTATTAAGAACTAATGTTGTCTAAAGAAAACAATGAATTGAAAGTAGTAGTAAGCAAATGAAGGTTTTCTACTATCTTATTAGTATAGTGACTAAGTAACTATTTGGTAATGTGATATCTCATATGAAAACATTTATCTATTTTAAAGTCTATACAATTTTAAATCTCTTCTGTTCCCCAAAATGTTGTTTTCAGAGCACCATAGGATAAATTATTTGAATAAAGGCAGCTGGTTGCTGGGAAATATCAACCAAACTGGTTACTTTAGAGTCAACTATGATTTAAGGAATTGGAGATTATTAATTGACCAATTAATCAGGAATCATGAGGTAAAGTGAAGTTCTTCATCGAATATCTGCCTCTGTATGTAAATGCCTGCCATTTGCACCCGAAGTAATCTTTTTGTTTGTTTGTTTGTTTTTGGTTGACTTCATAGGTCCTTTCTGTCAGTAATCGAGCAGGTTTGATTGATGATGCCTTCAGTCTAGCAAGGTATGTTTTCCTGCAGATCTCTGTAATAAATCTCGCTTCCATAATCAAATCCTCTAAGAAGCTAAATGGTATGTAGGTTTTGCATAATAAGTGTCTTAAAAATAATTGTATCTCAAGTTGTTCATATTCGGATGTGTATTAGAATTACTGTCCCAAACTCTTGAGCAATAGAATTCTTGGGCTATTTCTAAGTCAAGAGAAGCATCATCAATTTTCACTGCAAGTTCAATTTAATATTCTGGAGATTAATACTCTCTTCTGAACCTCATTAATGAACTCTACAAAATTATCATTGAATCATATTTAATTTTTGATGGAAAATACCTTAAACCTAAGCAGTATTTTCTCCCTGTTATATCCTACTAGGTCTTTAAGCTTTCTTTTTGAATGTGATTCATTATGAAAAGTTTGCGCTGAAAACAAATAAATATTCCACTGGATGAAGCTGTTATAGGCCAGCTATATATTAATATCATAATATACTATCAGTACATCTTTAGATATTTATTATAATAGTGTTTGTTATTTGTTATATTATTTTTGTATTCTTTTGTGTTAATTGTATTTTAAATTAAAATTGTAGGTCTCAAATGTAATTTGGATTGTGTTTTTAAATTAAAATTAAAGTTTTAATGTTAAAATATATTATTTCTTTGAATAGTGATTAGGTGAAGTTGCAACGATCATAAATCGAAAATATATGCTCAATTTTGAAACATAAGACTTAGTCCAGCAAGTATAGATATGATATAAAAATCTGAAGTTAGATGGTAAATCTCTTTTTCGAACTGATGACTACAACAGTTTATTACATTTTCTTCTACGATAATTTTGTGAAGCCAGCTATTTATGTTAGTTTCAACACAAAGAATTACTGGTATTTGTGGTATTTTTTTTACACAGGACATAAAATTTTTACAACTTGAGTATTTAATCAAATTTCAATTATCTTCCAAGGTTAACAATCATATCATACCCTGTAGCATACTAACCATCGAAACTATAGAATTTAAATATACAAGGCCAGACAATTACTGTGAGTCAAGGACAAAATGTCCTGTCACATTGCAGAATTTTTTTTGTGTAGAAAGAAGTGATGTCTAATAGATAAAAACTGAAAAAGAACCTGCAGCTACTTTTTGTTGTTGATGGTTTTTGGCTTGTGGAACACACCTGGGCTTATTCCTATTTCTGTGCTTAGGGAACACTCCTGGTGGGTAGGCTTGGGGAAACCATTTGGTGCTGCCAAGACTTGAATGCAGGCCAACCACATACAATGCAGTTGCCATACCTACAACACTACCTATGACTCTGGCACTGCAGTTTGTTTTTTCACATTGACAATTCTATTAAATTTTTTTTAAAAAGACCCAAACTCTCTGACTTTTGCTTTCCTCATCTTCCAATAAGCCAGAAACCATTCCTAATATTGTCTTTACTGATGAGTGATGCGCATTTGAATACCTCATTTGAACAAAGAATTCCAGGCATAATGCTCATCCCTGACTTAATGGTAAATCTAAAGAAAACTTATCAGCAAGGAAATGTCTAATAACATTTTATCAGGTGAATGGAGCTGTATAATGAGAACCAGGTTTCAGTTCCAGCAAAGATAAATGGGGTCTCATCCATAAAGAAGCAACATCGTATTGGACATGATTTCTTGGGCAACACTTTAGAAATAATAGAGGTAGAGGAAAGTCTACTGATAGAACCATGTATGGTGATAATGGTTATATAGCTTTTGCTCTGTAGTGAGGCATGACCATTTTGAAGAAGGTATTACATATGCTGTGAAGATTATTTTGACAGACAGCTGTAAGAGTGCACTTTTTGTAACATTGTACTGACAAAAAACCAGTAGAGAGTTAAGAGATGCTAAGTTAGATTAGTAGTAAAGGTTGAGAAGAAATGAAATCATACCATGTAACAACTCATTATCATTTATGAAATTCAAGACGTTGTTATATTTACTCATAATAAATTGCTTAATTCGCATAGCAAATTATATGATATGGAGATATAAGCTATTATTATAATTATTATTAATTTATATTCAATTTTCAGGCAAAGAAGTAGAGGTTCAGAGAGGTCAAGTAAAGTAATCCCACATGACACATAGCTAGTATTTGATAGGGCGTACCAGAGTTACCCCTAGCTGGTTTGACAAGCTCTCATTAAATATATGTGTGGATGTGTGTTTGTGTGTTTTATTAGTAATATTATTTCTGATAAAAGGCAATATCCTATAGGAACCCCAAGAAAAAGTGAAATGATATTTCAGATTAATACTTGTAGGGTTGAAGTGATGAAAAAAAGCAAGTAAGCAGAAATGAAAAAGAAGGAATATTTTCACTAACCTGAATTAAATGATAGGAATTTTGAATGGAATACTTTGTATTGTTTTGTTAAATTTTTCTGCCAAAATCAAATTTTTTGACAGAACAGCAATTTCAATTTGAATATGGGAAGCCTTAAAATTTAGATGTAAAAGCTTCACTACTCTTTAGATATTATAAAAAATATATAAATGCCAATGAATATATTTAGAAATTATTTTTATTGATTATGGGAGTTTTTTCTCTGTTAATATACTGGTAAGTAATATCAAAGTTAGATTGATTCAGACAAGTACCTTACATTTATATAAAGTTGTTTTTGAAAGTTGTTTATATTCTAGTAAATATTTTTTGTTTATCATTCAATGTATCAACCCTCTCGAAATTTCCTGTATATATTATGCTCTTTTTATTATGCTCTCTCATATTATATTTCTTTAATTATAGCAAGTAAAGTGATAATACATATTTATTTAAATGCTTGTTCTACGTATTACAATGATGCTTTTAAGAATGACTAAGTATGCTTGGTAAGCCAATGGACTGCAAGTGGTTACTCTAATCATTTTAGACCTGAGACATGGTGTTTTAGAAGAGTTAAGTTTCTTTGCTAAGTTTGCACAACATTTAAATGAAGGCTGGTGCTCAACATCCAGATTGGCAAACAAGCTAATTCATTTTGTTTGCTCTCTCAAGTCATGCTTTCCCTTAAATGCATTTCATTGCTCACTTGATTTCACTATGGATAAACCTGTGCTTTCTCTTGAACCTGGATGCTCTCTTTCTTTCCCTGATATCTAAGTATATTTTGTTTAGTAAAAACCATTTAGATCACATACACACACACACACACACACACACACACACACACACACACACACAAACACAGTCCCAAGAGTACCTGTCTTCCAATCAGAGTGAATTACCATTATTTGAAATTTTTTCTTCTGCTCTAACCCTCCTATACGGTAGATAATATTACTAATAACTTAAAAATAATTACTTTATTCTCTTGCCAAAAACTTATCATACCCGACAAGAATAAATGAATCACTGTGAGCCTGAATTAGAATCTTTGTTGTTTTAATGCTCATCAACTTTTCAGTATCCGTGATGAATTTTGAAGTGATAAGGACAGTGTTTTTCTTGTTTTTGTATCACCACTACCTGAACCTATTAAATACAGGATTTTGTTAATATTTATTTGTTAAATGAATATATAATTGTTAGTTATCCAAACTATAAACTATTTTTATATAATCACCTAACCATTTTAGTATTCTTTTAATAGCTATTTTAAACATTTATAAATACCCACATGAATGTCCTCTGACTGTATAGAATAAAAGCAAAAGAGAAATACAAAGTAAAAAAGTTCCATTCCCTCCCATACTTGTCAATATTTTACCCTCAGAACAACTAAATTATTAATAATTGGCATGCATTGGTCTATTTTTGCTTTACATTTGTAGTTAAGCTTTGAGTGGGATGTCCACCATGTGGTGCTCAGAGATTTCCTGACTCTGTTCTTAAGGATCACAACTGGTGGTACTGAGGGACCATTTGAAAAGCTGGGAATTGAATTTTAATTTTCTGTATTCAAGTCAAGCTTATTACCTTCTATAGTATCTCTTTAATCCTAATTTTCATTCTAGATCAACAAATACATTATGCTCTCTGACTCATTTTAAAAATAATACTGATAGGATGGATAGTACACTAAGCACATGATTTGCATGCAAGAGGCTCAGGTTTGATCCCTTGTAGCATGATCCCTAAGCCCTAAGCGACCAGGGAATGACTCGATGCATTAACCAAGGAATAGTCTGAGCATTATTAGGTGTCACTCAATGCATGTCTGGCATATATCCATGCAAACAGATATGGGAACCATTATTCTGTTACTTAAAATTTTTATGCATATAATTTAGACGCAGGGGTCTCGAACTCGCAACCCTCAGGCCATTTGCGGCCCTCCCTACAACATTTTGTGGCCCTGGCCAGCCTTCAAATATAGCAGTATTCGCGATTATTCTCTTACCAAATAATCACAATAAAAATCGCTTTAGTAAGAAAAAAATCGCATGAAACATTCGCATACCGCGAGCAGTTCCTTTCACGGTATGCAAATGTTTAATGCGATTTTTTGCCATTTTTTTCTTACTAATGCAATTTTTTATTGCAAATATTCGGTAAGCGAAATCCCTTATGCCGCCCTGCCTCACTCCGACTTTGCCTCCTGCGGCCCCCAGGTAAATAGAGTTTGAGACCCTGATTAGAGTGTAGTCGGTATCCTTGACTAACATATTATTATATTTGTTAATATATTTTATATTTTGTATTATTTTATTTTTATTATATTTTAAATAATTATTTTATTTTATCTTTATCTTTTGACAAGTATTACATGTTGTCTTCTAAAGGTAGTCTGTTTAACCCTCTGCCAGTCATAGTATGAGAGACTCATTCATTTTTGCTTTGTTTTGTTTTGGGGTTACATCCAGCAGTTCTCAGGGGTCTCTCCTGGCTTTGCACTTAGGAAACATTCCTGGTGATACTCAGGGGAATATATAGGATGCTAAAGATTGAACCAGGGTTGGCAACATGCAAGGCAAGTGTCTTATCCGCTGTAATATTGCTATGGCTCCTGAACTTCAATATTTTATGTCTACGAAAATGATAGCTGTTATAATACATAATATATAATTTAGTCTAATTAAAACAGCATACTGAGGCCAGAGAGATAGCACAGAGGCATTTGCCTTGCAAGCAGCCAATCCAGGACCTAAGGTGTTTGGTTCGAATCCCAGGGTCCCATATGGTCCCCTGTGCCATCCAGGAGCTATTTCTTTTTTTTTTTAAATAAAATTTTTATTTTTAAATATGTTGGGTTACATTCTGAGCAGATAGCCAGGAGTAACCCCTGAGCGCCGCCGGGTTTGGCCCCAAAATAAAAACAAACAAACAAAAATAGCATACTTTTCCACATGCATTTTCTATTTGTATTTTTTCTTATCGCCTGTTGAAAAAGCAAAGACAGAACTTTAATATATAATGAAAAATATTTAATATGATATCTTGAAGTTTCAACCAAGTTGCAGCAATTGCAAGGTTTTATGATTTATGGCAGCTGCATGTTATTCTATTGATTACGAAGATGTATAGTACATCTGGAAGATACTTTGAGCGAAGTAGGTCAGAAGAAAAACAAACAGAATGATTTCACTTTTCTCTGTACGAGCATATGTAACGTAGAAAGGGAGGGGTACATAGATTACCCTTGACTCCAGATTTAGGGAATACAGAGAAGGGAAGAAAAATCATGGCAGCAAGAAAGATGATACGAAAGGGAATCAAGGTAATGGAGCACTTTGGTGATGTGATGATAGGGGAGAGTAGTATAGTTATTCAAGCAAAGTGAAGAATCAGCAACATTAAAACATGAGATCTAAATTGCAAACACTAGACTTGGTGATGACCCTCTCAAGGTGCAGGTGTGGGTGGGGTGGGAATCATGAAGGGATGATGGGGTGTTAGAACACTGTAGGGAAGAATTGAAACTGGTGGTAGAATTGGTGTTGAGATATCCTATGCCTAATCATCAGTAAATGTGAAAACCACAGTGTTTTTAATAAAATCATTTTTCAAAAAGAAGATGAATTTATTTTATACTGTATTTTACTGTATACATGTAGATCTTTAGGGATAATTGCTGTTTCTGCTTGGTAATTTTATAGATTTTATCTCAGTATTTTCTGTCTATCTCTCTTTATTTGGGTTTATTTCATCATTCAAAAACTTTAAACTTATATATCTAATCATATTATCTGTAACTTTCTGGTTTTTTAGTTCAATGTCACATAAAAGAGCTTGACTATTTGAAGATTTAAAAAAACTCATTTTTTTTCAAATAGCATCAACATAATTCTTATTTTTACATCTTCTTTATTATTCTCAAATGTTTATATCCTAAATATATTAGAGGTATAATGTCTTTTAATATTAATGTATTTATGACCAGTTTTCAACCCTATTACTTAAAGGACCTCTTACATATTCATAGACTTTATATGATATCTCCATCTTAGTACAAATGATTGTTTTATAAAAGTAATTGAATTTTTATTTCTATGACAGAACTATATTGTTATAATTAGTTGAGCTTTATAATTTGTTTTTTCTTGAAAGAATTTCCTAATCCATGTTTAATATCATACATATTTTTGCTTCAGTATACATTTTACAATACATTTCACAAGGCCCATAACCTTGTATAACTTGCTGTGGTTATGATTGAAATTCTTGGACTTATAAATCAACTTTTAAATAATGAGTATAAAATATAAAATTTCCAACACACAAACATATTTTTTTATGAATTCATTCAGGCTTCTAGATCAAGTTCTATGATTATCTACATTACCTCTGTAAATGTTATATTTTTCTTCCTTTCAAAACTTGTACTTCAATATGGAATAGCACAACGTCTAAATTATTTTCTAACTTTCATTATGTTAGAATGGGAGATAATAAAATCAAGACTCCATGCTTATTTTTTTTTTTATTGTTGTTGTTAGTGCTGTTGCTATTTCGGGGGAGAACACCCTGTGATCCTCAGGAAATCGCTCCTGGCAGGTTCAGAAGATCACATGGGATTCTACGGATCGAACTTGTGTTGGTCCTGGGTCAGCCATGTACCCACTGTGCTGTCATTTCGGCCCTGTCAATACTTATTTTCAATGAATTCATAATCTAGCATGAGCAACACACAGTAGTCAACTATATCTAGTTTATAATATGAATAAAATATGCGACTATTTTGGAAGAAATACATTAATGAGGCCTAGAAAGACCATGGAGAACATCATCTAGGAGACAAACTATGGGAGAATTCTTGTATATTATGCAAATAAAACCAAAGTTGAAAAGTTTGGGAATGAGAGTAGGAAAAATTAGAATATAAAAATGGAGTTTAGACTATGAATTGCTATAATATTAATAACTATTATAATAAGGGTAGAGTTTTTGAGGGGTGGAATTGGCTCCTGGTTAAGGTAAGCTTTTTTTCTAAGTCATCAGACTTACATGGACTAGAAAAATAGAAATTTGAGGATTTGTGATGCGAAATATAATACTGTCTCAGATATTTAAGGATGTTAACATGCTGTAGTTGTTTTCTTAAATGCTATAAGCATGTTTCACTGAATTCTGGAAATATAGCTCATCTTATATGAAAATATCTAATATATTTAAAATCATTTAAAATTTGTATCAATTACAAGATACAATACAAAATCAAATACCAGAAATAAATGTTATTACCATTGTTGTTGTTATTATTATTATTACATTTATTTTGATTGGAGAGTGAGAGCACTGATTTAATTTCTTTAGTTAGTTTAGTTTAGTTTCCTTAGAAAATGTAGTTACATTGGGTCTAAGGAGT